>WOUH02000002.1:25863-37862 GCA_009936405.2 Stevia rebaudiana
CTCCAGATGGGAATCGAACCCTTGACCTCCACTAGGGAGGGAGGGTGATTCTACCATTGGGACACAATCGCAGGACATCTATATCATGTACTTGAGACGAATGATTTTTTTTAACAGCAGGAGATCTCACGTGCTAGCCATCGGTAGCGGGGTGATGTAGCAAATAAGGGTGTTCAAAAAATTTCGAATCCGAAACCGAACCCAAATTATCCGAAATTCGAATTATCCGAAGTTTCAATTTCGGATATCCGAAATTTCGGATTCGGATATGATTTTGAAATTTTTCGGATATCCGAATTATCTGAAATTTCAGATAGTTTTCGGATGTTTCAGATATTTTTGGGATATTTTCGGATATTTCGGATATTTTTCGGATACTTTTCGGATATCTGGAATAAATTTTTTCTAAATCATGAAACAGTAAATATTTTTTCAGATTCGGATATCCAAATCCAAATCTGAAATTTCGGATATCTGACGTTCGAATATCCGAAATTTCGGATATGGATTCGGATAGCGAAAATCAAGTATCTGAAATTTCGGATATCCGATCTTGAACACCCCTAGTAGCCAAGGTCAATTTCTCGACCTCCGTGAGACCGTACCTACAGATAAGCAGGAACATAATGGAATCCGTAAACCCTCTTCCCTCTTCAGGTTTGAACAAGTGGCCCCTATCCGATGTGCACATTCTCTCCATCACAGGAAAACCTTGCACTAGGCAAGATTTGAACGTGAGACCTCCAAAAGAGAGTACCAAGTTCACACCTCCTCCTAACCATTTAAGCTAGGAATCATTCGTGAGTGATTTAAGATTTGGTTTATGTCCGGATTTAGCACTTCCTTTCATTACCATACATGGAGGTATAACTCTTCTATCTTTTGAAGGTCAAACCGACGGTTAAATCGGAGAATATCTGTGTACCGGCATTAATTTCCATGTAAAAAACTTATTAATAAGCAGGAAACGAAAATAGTTGTCCTTTTGTTGATGAGGATGTCGATGATAGTGAATTTTAACTTTAAGCGATTGTGAAGTTGATGCATTTAGCATTTCATTGTCATAAACGTATTATACACTTTTTCTTTACAACTATTGAAAATCTGAGAACTTTAGAATTGGTTTTTTCGTTATTTTCTATAATGGATTAAATTTTGAAGTGTTTTTTAACGAAATCATATAAATTTAGAGTCTATTTAGGTTCAGGGTATAGTTTTCTTCAATCATAAGGTCAACTAATTAGGCCGGTTGAATTGTGTGGTATAACTTTATACAATCGATAAATCATATCAAAGCTCAATCCGATATGATTTAACATTGGCAAGATCTTAATTTTTTTAGGATAATCCGATATCATTTAACATTGACAATATCTGAATTTTTTTGGGATTGCCAAATTGATCTATAATTCGTATGTGTATCTTTCTAATCTTGTCGTTATAAAAGTATCGAATAGAGTGATTCATGTAAACCGTTGTATATCATAAAAATATGATTGATAAGAAAGTTTATGTAAAAAAAATTATTCTATTTCCAACTTATGTTATATTTTTACTTTTTACCGATCATCGGCACAACATGTAGTTCCCTAGTTCGTGAAACAGACAATGTTTTTCTAGAAAACGATCGGAAAGGATATATATTATTAAAATGAATTTAACCGACCAAATAAATGTCAGTTTTAAAAATGAGGTATTTTATAAGGTGGGTGAGAGAACCGCTCAAATAAATTAAGCATTTTATATGATGGGTGAGAGAAACGGCTCAAAAGATAAGATATCACATTTTATCTTATGAGGCCATTCTCTCACCCGTCGTATAAAATGCCTCACTTTTGAAGGCAGTTCTCTCAACCACCATATAAAATGCCTCATAAAATACCTTTAACCGTCTCAGAAAATTGTATTTGTACTACTTAATTAAATTACATATTTATATTAAGGATAGGTAGGGTTATAGTAAGGAGGGTAAGGAGTCATCTCATCCATTAGATCTTTTGATCAGCGGCCAGGATTAACACAGTGACATTTGTGTATTATTCGGAACTTTGAAAAGACATGAAGGGTAATATAGTCACAATCGTATAACACAATGGCAGTCCTATAACACAATGACAGTCATATAACACAATGACAGTCGTATAACACAATGACAGTCGTAAAACACAAATCAGGACACAAAAACCTACAAAACGTACACATCGTATAACACAATTATGCATATCAAAAACACAATGATGCATTTTAAAAACACAATGATTAATATCAAAAACACAATGATGCATATAAAAAACACTACGATGCATGTCGGTTCAGTTCATTTTAATTTTTATTTATTTATTTTTTGCGAGCTGGTCACAATTAACAATGTATCCCCTCCTGCCACGTGTCGTTAATTTAATTTTTTTATTTTTAGAAAAAAAAATTAAAATTTTTTTTAGCGAGCTAGGCAAAATTACCAATGTACCATTCTTTTAAAAATTCTCGCATTTCACGTGTCGTTACCATAGCCCTCCTTACTCTTGCTACCCTAAAACCCTTCCTATTTGAATCCAACCATCATTATGGTCGTGTTTAATTTTAGTTTTCACTATTAGGATGTTCTAGCTACAAACATACTTCCCCAACATACAAGTATGCAAATTGGGATGCCAAAAAACATTTTTTTGAAGCTAATATAAAACCAAATAAATGTACTTAATGTGGTGGTTGTCGTTAATTATAGGGTTTCATGTTCTGTCAACATTTTTAGCATCTTTATTGGTATTAGCATATTTCTTGTCACCTCGCAAAACCAAAGATTCATCGACATAATTACTAGTGGGTGAATAACTTTCATTCTATGCATCCAGCGGTTGTACAAAAACCGTACTACAAGTATACTAAACCAGAATTACAATGCATATATATAACAAATTAATATTTATTTTCCCTTACCATCTCAGGTAATTTGTTGTGAATTAATTTGATTCATTTTTAACCATGAAAAATGTCTGAAATACCCTTAATCTTGTAAGTTAGGGAGTACTGATGATTGTGAAGCGAATCCAAAAATAAAAGCCGTGGGAATTGGCAGACGCAAAATATGTGTTGGTGTGCGAGACAAAGGATACAAGCTGAATGGTTTGCAAGGGGACACGTAGTCTTCTATACTTGTTCCCCTTTCTTACAAACACGTACAATAATTTCTTACATCATCACACGAACACGTTCATTTCCCATTTGTTGAATCAAGAAAATTTGAAACACTCACTACTTATCAACATTGATGGATTCGAGACAGACACAACATTTTTCTTCATACACCTGGTGTGTATGTATATACATATATATATATATACATGTATGTATAAATCAGGTTCTTGTAAAAAGTTTTTGTATCGTAATAAGTATAAGAAATACTTTGAGGTTAACATGTGGCATCTTCTTAATTTATTAAGTATGGCATTTTATGTCATGTTTTAGATAAGGTGGTGTGATATGTATTTTACGTTTTAACTTATTTTGTGTTATTTTGTCTCTATTCTTAATGTGTTTTTTTAACGGTATTTTTTCTCATGTCTATCCCTCACTTTTGCGGCCACACCAGATGCGTAGGAACCCCGTGGAATGAGTAAACTTTCGCCCTCTATAAGAATTGAACCCGGTTTATATCCGGATTCGAACCGCCACAAGATGGATTTAAACCTCTGACCTCGACATTGGAAGGTAGAAACCCAAACCATTAGGCTAAGTAAGACCATACCAAATTTCTTCTTAATGTATTAATTGTTATATTTATTATTATATTTTTTAAATTATTATTTCAATATATTAGCAATGAATAATGACTCTCAACTTTACATTTTAAATCTATCAACCCATGTAATATATATTTAAGTTTATGAGCTAGTATGTATGTACTTTTATTTCATATACTAAATCTTTGATTTTCTCTAAGTGGTGAGCTGCCAAATATATATAGTCCAAAAGTTTCCAAAGATGAAGTCCAAAGGATTGTTGAAGACATAGTCTATTGAAAATTGATTCTCCCACCTAAAAACAAGTTCAACTATCTATTAGAACATTTGATCTTTGGAAGAACATCTAATGCAATAAGTGTTCTTATCTACCGAAGACATAAAAAACCTTCTGAAAGACAAAGTTAGCTGCCGATGAACTTTGTTCTTCTGACAACCAACTTTTAACTGCTAACACACTGTTGGCCAACAATTAGCTGATATTTTCATAAAATTACCACAAGTTAATCAACATGAAGGAAGAGTTGTGCAAAGAATTAAAGTTTACTTTTTTCTAGACTATATGCTTATTTGTTAAATTAAGAGGAAACATCAAATATACCAATTCCTAACAAATATATAATGAGTTAACTAAACTGGATTGGTGTATTCATCATCAGCTCAAAAAGTTTCTCTCGTCACAATCTCTTATCACATCTTTAGTGAAAATGTTATGTTTGAAGTGAAATAGATTTGGATTTAGGTTTTATCTTGGTTGAATTTGGTTCATTTTGTTCACCAAACTAATATTTTCTTTAATTTACCCCGCTGTTGATCGACCTAGCTATTCTTAATAAGAACGTAAATTTTACTATTCATAATAACTCATAGACAATAAATGAATGTATATATCAATAGGGTGAGGTTATACTAAGGAGGATTCTTATTCTTAAAAGGGGTAGCAAGGGTATCAAATGGGCCACGATTGAGCTCATTTTAGTGGGGTTGGAACCGTCTCGTCGAACCTTTCCCTAAACCTTAAAACCCCACCCCCACTATAAAGAAAAGCTTAAAACCTTAAAAACTAAACCATAAAACTAAACCTTAAAAGCTAAAATGAAAGGGTTCGACGAGACGGTTTTAACGCCGCTGAAACGAGTTCAATCGAAGTTCGTTTGAGTCGCTTATGAGAAAATTAAAATTATTCATACATTTCCTACAATAAGAATCTTATCTATTTGATCTGAGACTATATAAATTTATGGGTGAATGCTATTGTTTGATGAACCATTATCGGGTAAGAAAGGATAGGCGCCCAATTTCGTACATGATAATATCAAATATTTGCATGGATTCACACTTTTACTCCAACTCCATTCATATAAATGTCACTTGTCAAACAATAATTTAAAGGTTAGTTTTCTAAAATAAAAAATATCTTTTGAGGTTCATTTGGGTGGAAGATTGGGAACCTAAAAAGAAGTATATTTTTAAATTATCCTCTCAAAACCTAAACCTACTAAAAGAAATGTGAATTCATATATAAATAGTAAAAAGTTACAAACTCACAAAAGAGAAAATAAACTATAAATAAAAGCACAAAGTGACATTTAACATTATCCCCAAAATAAAAACTCTTGGGCACGACTTGTTTGGCGGTGAAAAACACATTTTATATTGCATCTTAATAAATTTATATATGTTTTGACATTTTGTTAACATATCTTTAATGCGCTAAATTTACATTTCTTGTCATTATTTATTAATGAATTGCAAATTTCACATGTTATTTAAAAACAAACAATAAATTTACATACATCCGAGTTTAATGAACTTTTAGAACTAAAAATTCAATCTATAACCTAAAATCCTAGGTGTTTCACCAATTATTTGATGGGACTCCATTTAAATAAATGCTACCACTCAAGATAAGATATCAGAACTTCCTTGGCGATTTATAAGCCCCTTAAAGAAACAGCCATTCGTTACCACAAAAGCATGCCCATTTCATTCTGACATATATCTTTGAGAATTCTAAATTAGATTTTTGAAGTTTCAGTTTCACAAACAAAGAAAAATATCCAATTTATCATCTTAAAAAACTATAAAAAAATATATCACATCAATATAACTCTTTATTCTTTTCAAATTATGATATTTACATACAAAGGAGATCAAGATGCTTGATTCCCTAATTATACAACCAACCTAAAAAATATTTAAAGTTATTATCATTTATCACCAACATAGTTACTCTCATTCCTATAGTGAAACACATCAAGGATGAATACCATATTTAACATTCGTAATTTAGATAAACATAGCAGTATATATAAGATGATACCATTCACACAGGTTATACATATGTGTCAATAAAGGAAGATGAAAGGATAGATTGGCCCCCACCTCCACCTCCACCTCTCTTTTTTTTTTTCTATAAATAAAACATATATAAAAAATAAAAAACAAAATCAAATTAACATTAATTCTTGTAGCCGCTTTTTTTCATGGCATCTCTCTCCCTAACAATGACAAGCAATTCAAATTGGTAGGGCCCGACCCGTTTATATATATATAACCCAACACCCATACCCTCAAGACACCATCAATTCCTAAAGCTTCTCTTTCTTTCCCTAAGAAAACAAAACACAAACTATTAGTAGTAGTACTTTGCTTTGCTTTGCTTTGCTACCAACTAACCAAAACCCCATTCCTTTCTCCTTTTTGTTTGTTTTCTTGTTTTTGTGTTTTTTTCTTTAACTTTTATTATATATATAATTTTTATTTTCACTTTTATTTGTTAGTTCCCTCTTTCCCAAACACCAAGAACTTTGAGCCATGTGTAACCCAACACCTTCATCCCCATCCAACTTTGTCATTTCCAAGAATACCCATTTCAACAATCATCATCATTATAATAATAATAGTAATAATAACAATAATAATAATCATCCTCCCAAATCTGTTGTTGGTGGCGATGATCATCACCTTCATTCATGGCCAACCCCTTCTGAGGTAACATAAATCTTTCTCATATGTCTTCATTACATCTTCCTTACGTCTTTGACAATTTCCAATATTGAATAAAGCTAGAAACTTGGATTAAGATTTAGTTTTTAATTAAAATAATATTAATATTTTAATGGATCGTTAATTTGCTTTCCGTTTTACAGGCATTGGAGGAAATCAAAGCAATTGGAAAGATTTCAGGACCAACCGCCATGACTGGTTTATTATTATACTCAAGAGCTATGATCTCGATGTTGTTTCTTGGTTATCTCGGTGAACTTGAACTCGCCGGAGGTTCTCTCGCAATCGGATTCGCAAACATCACCGGTTACTCAGTCATCTCCGGTTTAGCCATGGGAATGGAGCCGATTTGTAGTCAAGCTTATGGCGCGAAACAGATGAAGATATTGGGGATAACTTTACAACGAACGGTTCTGTTACTTCTGTCAACATCTCTACCAGTATCTTTCATCTGGTTCAACATGAAAACAATTCTGTTATGGTGCGGACAAGATGACGAAATCTCATCTGCAGCTCATACTTTCATCATTTTCGCGATTCCAGATCTCTTCTTACTATCTGTTCTTCATCCTCTTCGTGTTTATCTCCGAGCTCAAAACATCATCTTACCGTTAACTTACTGTTCAGCTGTTTCCGTCATTCTGCATGTACCACTTAACTTTCTTCTCGTTGGGTATTTCAAAATGAACATTTCTGGTGTTGCAATCGCCATGGTTTTAACAAATCTGAACTTACTTCTTCTTTTATTCGCATTCGTTTACTTTTCCGGTGTTTACAAAGACTCATGGGTGTCACCAAGTTCCGATTGTCTCCGAGGATGGTCATCTTTAACGGCGTTTGCGATTCCGACATGTGTCTCCGTTTGTCTCGAATGGTGGTGGTATGAGTTGATGATAATATTATGTGGGTTATTATCAGACCCGAAATCAACCGTTGCGTCAATGGGAATTCTCATCCAAACGACGTCGTTGGTTTATGTTTTTCCGTCGGCGTTGAGTCTGGGTGTGTCAACTAGGGTTGGGAACGAGTTGGGTGCGAACCGGCCGGCTAAAGCTCGTGTGTCGATGATTGTTTCACTATTGTGCGCCGTCGTGTTAGGTCTTATCGCGATGATGTTCACGACATTGATGAGACACCAATGGGGCCGGTTTTTCACCACCGATCCGAACATTTTGGAACTCACTTCAATCGCATTGCCGATTGCCGGTTTATGTGAGATCGGAAACTGTCCTCAAACCACCGGTTGTGGGGTGTTGAGAGGTAGTGCAAGACCCACCATTGGAGCCAATATTAATTTGGGTTCGTTTTATCTCGTCGGAATGCCGGTTGCAATCGTTTTGGCTTTTATTTTGAAAATGGGGTTCGTCGGACTATGGTTAGGGTTACTTGCAGCTCAGGGTTCATGCGCGTTGATGATGATCTATTATCTTTGTAAGACAGATTGGAATCTTCAAGTTGATAGAGCTAAAGAGTTAACAAAATCACCAGTTTCATCTTCAAGTTCTTCATCTACTGTAATTAATAATAATAATAGTAATAATCCCATTTTACCAGTCTCAAACAATAATATTAATAAACTCATGGAAGCTGATCTTGAAGATGTGGTGGTTATGAAGGAACAAGATTGTTGTTCACTTGAAACAGATCCTCTACTTAAGCATTAATCAGCAGACTTTGTTTTCATTCTTTTTTTTTTTTTACCGAAGATATGTGAACATTGTATTTGACACTAATTAATTAGCCAGAATCTTTGTTTTTAGTAACGTACTTTTTTAAATCTCTTTCTCTTTCCTAGTATTGGCTGTATATTGTTCTTGATTCTGATGCTTTCTTTTTATTATCTGAGAAGATCATGCAGTTGTGATCGTTGATTTGTAGGTGATCAAAAGAATGGAATAAAAACAATGTTTACTAGCTTCAACCATATACTTCTATAGATCGGTAGATCAGAGAATTAGTTGTATTCTTTAATTTATGGTCTTGTTTATATGAGGTACACTAGTTTAGGTATATATCGTATCCGAGTATCCAAAAGAACATTTGTAATTGTTTGATATAACAATTTTTTGTTTCGATGGAAAGTGTGAAGTCACGAATTTATTATAAAACAACGGTAGGAGATGAGTTCACTTTTTATTAAAATATATAATAAACTATTAATGACAAGATCCTGGTTAACTATACTTAATTAAGATACACAATATATAGTACAATATCATGCTAGAAGTAACGAATAATAAGAAACATAAAAACAAATTATGTATAAATGACATAATTCAAAACATAGCTTCTCCCATTGTATTTGCTTCACTACAACACTTAACAAACTAAGACGTTAGCGGGGATTGAGGATCGTGCTCAACACAGTTACCTTAAAACAAATTAGACACTTCTACCCAAGACGAACGCGTATGTCTCCCAATGCACAATAATTACAACAGTTGCACTACCGGAATTAATCAACATCTCAGCGAGTAACTGAAACAAAAGCGCATGATTGATTCTTTTGTTTTGTTGGAAAAAATTATAGAGATGTGGGTTATTCGTGTGATGAGAGTAATGCCTCGTATCACAAACAAAGTACACAAACTTGTATTTATAGTCTACACACAACTTTGAGATTTCACAACTCAAGCATTTAAGTTTGAGCATTCAATATTCATTCATCCATAGCTCTATTTTGAACCTTGTAAACTGAACAAAATAATTAAATTTGTATTAAATACAAATAATGATTTCAGTCCAAAACTAGTAAAAACATATTTTTACACGATTTTCCAACAAGTCACTAGAGAGATTGCTCGTGTCTCAAACCAAGGTACACAACCTTGTCTTTTGAGAGAGATTGCCGACAAATGTACACAAGTTTAGAGTGACTTTAAGTGTTCTGCCGGCATTTTCGAGGGTATATATATAACAAGGTACTGAATCTTGTATTATACTACCAAATAATCAAAACATCCTACCTAACGTTCAAATATTAACTTCAACAGTCAACTAATAGGAATCAAGACGTTGGGAAATAATCGATTAAAAGCAATCAAGACGTTTGGGTATTTCAAACTGTTGTGAAACTTGAAATAGACGTATATGACTTTGCTCACAATATTTAATAGTGCACAAAAGTTTGCTCTTCCAATATCCACGGGCAAACTTTAAAAGTTTAGCGCACAACAAAAGTGCATAAAAGTCAACAAGAGCAAACTTTTGGTCCACGGATAAACTTTATGTTTCGAGAGCAAACTTCTTTTGTTTTTTGGTGGAGAGCATATATAGTTTTTGTCCAATAAACTACACCGTTAGTTGGTGTGCTCGGGTGAGTGGGTGTACCAAACAAGAAAGACAGTAAGTAAAGTGGGTGAGTGTAAGGGTGAAAATGCCCAGTGAGCGGGGGTTGAGTGGCAATGATAGATTATTATTTTTTTTAATTTGTTTTTATAAAAAAAAGTCACATTATATAAAAAATACAGAAAATAAATAAATAAAAAGTTAGATAAATAAAATAAAATAAAAACATTACATTAGTTAAATAAAAACATTACATTTTTAATAAAAATTAAAAAAAGTCCTAAAAGAAAAATAAAAAAGCTACATTAATACTAAAAATTAAAATAAAAACGTCCTAAATTAATCTTGACTGTAATACTTTTTCCTAATACAATCTTTATCCTTTTCGGCGTATTCCCGATCGATTCCAGTTAAATGATCGGTATTCGAGAATAGCATTTGCAAATCAATCGTTGTGCTAACCGGTTGAGCTTGCGGAGAAGATGCTTGTTTTGCCTTGGCCCTTTCCACTTTGGCCCGATCTCTCTCGGTCGGTCGGGCCGGCTCCTCTTCTTCGTCATCGGAATCGTTGAGGTTAAACTCAACGCGAGCATTCGATCAGCCGGGACTTTCTAAGTTGCTTGATTCTGACGTTTTGCTCGGCTTTGATGAAGAAGGTCGGACTAGCGGGATCTCTAACCATTTGGAACATTTTCTCAAGAGGTTCCAAGGGCGATTGTGAGCAAACTGTAACACCCCGAATTTTGGATGTTGTAATTACGAGAATTAAATATACTTTCCATCTGTTTAGTAGCATTCTTCCGATTAGATTCCAGTATTAAGAACCTTAGTAATTTTGACGGTACCCTAGTTTAACTAAGTCTTAATATGATATAAACGCTTTTATTATATTCGTATAAGTATTTAGAAGCGTTTGAGTGTATACGAAATTTTGATTCGAGCAACGGTTCGGAAGATACACGTAAAACGATGAAGCGTCCGATAGATCCCAAATCTCAACACCTTCTTCGAAAGTGAAACCAATGGGGTTAGATAGGAAGTTGAAAATCGTGAACGTAGGCGAAAACCGCGCGCGAAACGGAGTCTGAACGAAGGTGGAAACGCGAAAACGAAGTTAACCAGTCGCGCTTAACCAGGACACGACACGTGTCAGACACGCGTCAGGAGTCTTGATGAGTCATAGGTCCACGTGACATCATCTGGTCGGTCAATTGCCACGTATCAAGAAGGGACACGTGGCAGCTTCTGGTGCGGTGACGAGGCGACACGTGGCAAGCCACGAGGGCGCCACGATCAGTCAAGGCCACGCGCCACATGCCACCATAGAAGGTGGCGGTGCGCGACATGCGTAGACTACCCGTACAACTCTATAAATAGCAAGCTCCGGATCATTTCGTTTCGTCCCGTTTTCTCTGATCCCGACTTTCACAAACACCCGTAAACACTCTTAGGATACTAGGGGAGGTTCTACTCGGTTCGGATCATATCGGAAGCGCTCGAGAGACGTTATTAAGCCAATTTTAAGGTGAGTTCTTCGAGCCCCCTTCAATCTGTTTTCAAATACTTTTGGGGCCTGGTATGCATACGTAACTGTTTTAATGTTTTAAACTATTTACGTTGTGTTGTATAGTTGTTAAGTTTGATAAACGTATTTTGTGATAGATACGTACGAATTGTGATCTATAGGTGTTGTTAAATAGATCTAAGATGACGACTGATGTGAATTGGAGAAATGTTGGGATTATAGCAGAGGTATACTTTTGTGTATTGATGATGTGGTGGGCTAGTGGCCGGATTTATCCTACATACGCCCTATACATAAACATCGTCAGTATGATAAAGGTATACCTAGTTTAGGCTATGTCGTGATTATTGTAAATGTAGACTTTTGTGTATTGATGATGTGGTGGGCTGGTGGCTGGTTTTATCCTACATACGCCCTATACATAAACATCATCAGGT
>WOUH02000002.1:75392-94736 GCA_009936405.2 Stevia rebaudiana
TCGGTAATCGTTTTCAAAATCAAAATAGTTGGTGTAAGTTGCAGGTTCAAATGGATATCTTGGAAAAAATCTGCAGGCACCATAATAGAATAAAGAATTTTAAACACACAAGCCTCATATGGATCCAATGAGTATGTCCCGTGGTCAATGGAGTGCCTCATCCCATGTCAATCAAGTTACTTGTTTTTTTTTTAACAACAAATTTATTACTTCTAAAAAACATAAGCCTCTATCAAGTGGCTAGTGACAGAATCTCACATTGACAAGTTACTTTGTTTTTATTACCATATTAATATGTTATTATTTATGTCTTTTTTAGTTTTCTTATAACCATTTATATATATCTATTATATGGTACTTTTTTTTAGTGTCATGTATAATTAGCACCCGTATATTACACGGATGTGTATTCAAATTAATATTAATGTCAATCAAAGGTAAATTAGACAAATGCAAATAAAGTAAGTTTTTTAACATTTATAAAAAAGAAAAAAAAACAATTAAAAGAGTTTTCCAAAACGAAAGTTTGAAAAAGAATAAATAGTATATTTACCCGTGTACTGTAGTGTATCTCGTAAGATTGAGATATTATAATCCATAAAATCGAGTTTTAAAAAAGAAAGTTTGAAAATAAATTAAGTTGAATCTTTAATCATTGTAGAGATGGCATTTAATAAAATTTTAAAACAACTAGATTCAAAAAATGAAAAAATATAAATTATTCAAAGGAGAAATAGGTGACAGAGTATTTCAAACCTTTAATTCAAACGTATTTCGAAATTGTCATCGCGTCCCAAAATCCCGATCCGGCATTGTGATGTTGCCGTCTGTCATTTTACAACCGTCCGATTATTTTGTAAGCTAACAAACTAAAAACCCTAGGTTAACCATGGTTAGTTGTCTTCATTGCTTTAGGTTAACTTAACCAAACGAAACCTATACAATCTCCGCATATTAACCTTTAAAGTTCCCTTTAATTACAATCCAACCATCAAAACTCTTCTCCTATAAATTAACCATCCAACCAGAGCTGGGTTTGCCCAACTGAAGAGCCAAGGGCCCTTCAGTAAAATCACCATCTCTCTCTTCGTTTTCCTCAACACTCTCTTTCAAACTATTTTCTCTCTCTAGCCGGAAAAAATGGGGACATCTTCTAGAAAATCAACTTCGCCGGGCATGCCGTTGACATCGGCGTTCGACCGGCCACGCTCTCCTGCTTACAGTCGTTTTGGAAAGTATTCATCGGCGTTCGCTGCTGAAGCCTCATCACCGTTCGCGTCATCTACGAGTTCGAGCTTTTATTCGTCTCCGTCGTCAAGTCATGTTTACAGCCGTTCGTCTTCTCCGACGCGTGTGAACCTTCACGGACTGGCTCCGGTTACGTCATCATCGGTGAAGTTTTCGTTAGCGAGTAGATCAGGATCTCCGAACCGATCGGTGGCGATGAGTCCTCGAGATCAGGTTGTTCAAAAGCAGAACGCCGGAAATCCGTTGAAAATTTTGCCTAAGAAGACGTGTATGTGTTCTCCAACGACGCATCCAGGATCGTTTCGTTGTAGTTTGCATAAAAATTTCAGCAACAGGCAAGCGGTGACGTACTCACCAAATCGATTGAATGCTCGTAGATCTGCGATGACGAATTCGCTTGTGCGAATTGGTACCGTTGAAGGAGGAGATCTGGTTAAGAGGGCTTTAGCGGCGTTGATTCGTCCGTCTTCGCATCAGCAGAGGCGGAGATCGGCGTTTGAACCGAGACCGAGTCGATTATCGATTATGTCCAAGGCCGACGACTTATGATCTCTGGTTGTTCGGTACAGGTTTGGTAATTTACCTCTTACGTTTTCTGTTACAGATCTACTGGTGCCGGTGTTCGGATTCCGGCTATTGTAATTCGGCGACATTAAACCAACTCTTCAATTTTGACAGAACAATGAAGCTTCTTCAATTATCGATACCAAACGATACAAAATGAAACGGAACATCTTTTGTACATAGATGATTAGTTTGTGCTTGAAGCGATTGTGATTCCAAAACTGAAGAACTTTCTTGATTAAACTTTAAAACGAATTTAAATCTGAATCAACTCTTAATTAATTCTTAATCAAACTTGAAACAATCAGACTTTACAACTATGATTTGCTCTTCGTGTGATTTGTTGATTTGTGTTGAATCATTTGTTTGATTGATCCATTCATTTTCGCAGCATCAGATTCTTTGTTACGTTTCGTTGTGTTCCAGAACTCTTGTTACGTTCCGTTAAGTGCCGTGACGTTCCGTTAGCTACTACCGTTTACCGTCTCGTTCGCCGTTAAATTTGAGGAGAGTTGCTCGTTTGGTGGTATATGCGTTTCGTGTAAGGTAAATAATCATTTATTTTTTAAGTATTTTTATTCGTTGTTTGTTGTAATTTAATGGTTCATGTAACAGGAACGAGGATGTGATTTTAGATGTTGACCTTAACGCTGGAAATGTTGAAATAGAGAAGTTAAAACAGTTGGGACTTTTGAACCTTTACACGCTAAAGACACCTAATACCTAACTGGCATGGGTTGGGTTAGATCGCCTAATAATAGGCATTCTAGAAATAAAGATAATTCCATGAACTTTAAAAAATTTAAGCATACTTTTAATAATCGGTCATGTAAATAGAACATACTATGTATATACTTTGTTTTTTGTAAAAAAGTATATTTTTTGTTTACTTATAATTTTTTTTTTTTTGATTTATTTTAGTAATAAACATCTTATATGTTTGATTAAATAATATAGTTGTTTTCTGCATTATTGAAAAGTTATATATATCTATATTTTTCAAGTAGGGTTGTTTTGTTTAAGTTGGAAAAACTAAAAGAGAATGACAAGATTAAGAAGATGGACCATAAATTGAAAAGTGAAAGAACTTCTTATCTATATCATCTAACTAAGAAAATGGACCATACATGAAACTAATACCAAAAAGTGAACATATTATTATCCATCCCATTGAAGAAAATAAGAATATGGTCCATACATGAAAGGATATACAAGAAACACCAAAACTAATACCAAATGATCCAACTGGATAAGATGGAACCATGGAACGGACCTAGTTGGAAGACAAACAAATGAGAGTTTAACATTTATACTAAGGGGCTCTTTGATTTCGCTGACTGGGTATGATCTGACTAAGTCAGAAGCTGACCCAGTTAGAAGTTCTGACTGAATCTGCATCTAACTGAAACTTGGCTATTTGATTCTTTATTTGACTGACTATACTGAATATTAAAAATAACCATATTATTTAATGTTTTACGTTAAAAATCGTGTGCACTTAAACTATACCGGAATCGAACAAAATTTTTATATATGGAAAACAAGTCCGAGCGACTAAAAATAAAACAAACAAAACTTCAAACCGAATTATATACGGACTTTTACTAAGCCGTGAATATTAAAAATACTTGAGCAATGACCAGGGGCATTTAAAAATATAATTACAAACTTGAGGGACCAAAAGGGAATGTTTTAATTAAATCACAAAGCCCTAAAAGACGAGCAGCATAAATCCCAGCCGTCTTCTTCTTCATCTCTGCCGGCGAGATCGTTTTTTTTGCTCCCGATTGTAGCCGCCTAGTCCCGCCCGTCGCAGCCCTCTCCATCGATACAGCCCACTCTCCCGATCGGACACCCACAGCAGCCTCGTTCCATCCTCCTCCTCGTCTCGAACCCACGCCAAAAGACGGTCAGTACCAGTCAGCAATGGCCAAAAGACGGTCCGGGTCAGCCGCCTGCGACTCGGTCAGCCCAACCAACTGTCGAACCAAACAACCTGACCAGCTGACCGAGTCAGTGGTCAGTGGGTCAGCGCCTTGGTCAGCAATATCAAACAGCACCCTATAGTAGTACTCCAGTTCTCGTGTATTATACGACTTAAATAAAAGTATTATAATAATAGAGCGCTTAGGGGGTGCAAAGGGTTGATTTTGGTAGAATTATGTTATATGATGATAATTTTCATTCCTTATGGTTGGTTTGGTTGTCCTTACTATCTTTCCAGTTGCTAGCCATGCATGTCGATATAAAATGATTTTTTTACATTGAAAAAAAGGTAGTGTGTTTTGTGTGTTGTGAGCGGTGTGTCAACTCGTTTTTTAGTTGTGACAAAAGAAAAGATAAGATTGTTCGATAGCCTCTTGATGATTTCTTTGCAAGAGTAAATATAATGTCTTTCTTTCTTAAAAGACATATTTCGACTAGTAAGTTATAAATTACGAAATAGTACCTAAGAAAAGCTTTTTCGGTAAACATGAAATCATTTATGTGCGGGGTAATTTAGTCTTTTACAACACATAGGGCTTATATATAGTTTGCGTAAGAACACCGGTAACTATAAACATCTAGGTATAAAAACCCCCAATCTCTCTTTCTCGTTTCTTCAACAAACCCGCTTTCAATTTCGAACTTCAGTTTCCACTTTTAAACGTACTCGATTTTACCACAACACCATCTGTGATCTTGTTTTTTATTTGAATTTTAGGGTTTCTTATATTGAAATTGGTTGGTTGTTTCTGTAACATACGGTTTTTCTGATCAGTTTTAATATTTTTACAGATCTTAATCGATAAGGAGAATGGCGACGTTTGAATTGTATCGCAGATCAACAATCGGCATGTGTTTGACCGAAACACTGGATGAGATGGTTTCCAATGGGATTCTTAGTCCAGAGCTTGCTATTCAAGTTCTTGTTCAGTTTGACAAGGTATCATACTATCATATAATTATTTTATCAACTCGTTTCTATGTGCGTAACGTTGATCAGGCCGATTGCGGATTCTTGTTTTATAATTAGAAACGGTAAACTGATTAGAATCTGTGAATATGATTCTCGTTTGAATTGTTTTCAAGAGCCGGTATGAAAGCAACAATGTTACAAATACACTTTTTGTGTAGTTTTCTCACAAAAAATGTAAGAAGTACGAAAAAGGCTAGTGAACTCTGCTTATCTAGTTTTGAATTTGTGATGATAGATTACCAAATTATTCTAGAATGTTGTTTTTGGTAAAAAAAAATAGAAATGTTATTTTTAAGATTTGAATTGATTAATAATGTTGTACTGATTGCAGTCAATGACAGAAGCTCTTGACAGTCAAGTTAAAAGCAAGGTGACCATCAAGGTACAAGTTCATTAACAATTAAAGAAACATCAAAGAATAAATAAGGATATATTGCAGTGTTATGTTTATTTTTTTCAATTTGTTACTAAAAATTCTTCACTTTTATGTGATTATAGGGACACTTACACACCTACAGATTCTGTGACAACGTGTGGACTTTCATTGTTCAAGATGCAATGTTCAAGTATGATGACATTCAAGAGAATGTTGGTCAAGTTAAAATTGTGGCATGTGACTCGAAGCTACTTACTCCGTGATTCATACTTTTAGCATTTAAAATCTAGTTTCTGAAAAATGTTGGTAGCAGTTATTAAGAGAGTAGAAAAAGAGTACCACAAAAAGAATTTCTAATAATCCTTTTATTGTGTAATTCTTCTTTCTTGTTTTTTTTTTGGTTCCTGTTTTATTTGGTATTTGAGTATTTGGTGTAAGAGGATGGAGTAGAAGACATGTAATGGTGTTTGCATTTAGTCTATTATACAAGTATTGTAATCATTTTGTTTTGCCTCAACAAGTGGGTCCCACAAAATGCAAATGTGAAATGATTGTTCATACTTTAAATTAGAATTTCAATCTATACCTCTCTTTCAGAGCCATGAAGAAGGTTATTCCTTGCCTAAATCTGAGTCTTTTGGGAATTGGGAATATATATATATATATATATATATATATATATATATATATTTATAGAGAGATATATATATTAAATTCTGCCTTGTAGTATACTTCAGCTTTTGCAGTTGTATCAAGAATTGAGTTTGCTTATTGCACTTCCCAAAGCCCACAATGGCATTCTTGAAGTCTGGCAAATCTACTAATATAAAAAATTATAAATTCCATGATGGAATGCTACTTGAGGTTAGAATTTCTCATTTTTCATCATATCCCTTTCATAATAATATGGGCAATTTTGATATTTT
This sequence comes from Stevia rebaudiana, assembly GCA_009936405.2. Taxonomy (NCBI): domain Eukaryota; kingdom Viridiplantae; phylum Streptophyta; class Magnoliopsida; order Asterales; family Asteraceae; genus Stevia; species Stevia rebaudiana. The sequence goes on from WOUH02000002.1 coordinate 81,466, forward strand.
ATGCCAATATATTGCTTGTCATTATGTCATATATAATATTGGAACAAATGATATCTCATATTTTGACATCATATTATCTGATATAAAATTCTGTAGTTATTAGTGCTATTTAAAAACATTACAGAAGCACTCAGAAGCGTATATCTTTGAGTTAGAAAAGTTAATCTCATTTGTCAAATATATCTTTAATTTTGGAAATTATGTTGTGTATTATTAGGTTGATGTATCTTTGTTTTCAACTGGCCACAATGCAAAAGTGAAACTGCAACTTTACAACTGTTCACAAACATGGATTCTTCATTGGGGTTGCATCACCAATTATAACAAGTAATTACATCTTATTACCTTTTTAGCTATTTTTTACTACCCGTTAGAACCGCAAATAATAACCTGAATTAATCTGTTTTTAAGTAATTTGTCAACATTGTCATCTTTTATTCTTACAAAATACGGTTGCAGAAAATGGTTTGTTCCCGCCTTTTATCCAATTGGGACAACAGTATACAAGAAAGCTGCATTGTGTACTCCATTTATAAAGGTTTATCCTTTTATAATTGCCTTATTATTTTTTATTTTTCTTGACATAAATGGGAATTTTATTCATATGCCTTCATTACTTATCATTTGACATGTAGGATGGAGATGCATATGTTGTTAACATTGAGCTAAGGGACCCTAAGATTCATGCCATTGAATTTGTTCTTAAAAATACCAGACATGATAAATGGTTTAACTAATTTTATTTATCTTAATTTTGTTTTATTATGTTTTATTGTTTTGGGTTTTCGTTTTGATGTAGTGTTTACTTTGTTAGGTTAAAAATGAATGGAGCTAGCTTTTGCATTAAATTACACGAAGAAATAGATGCAAGTATCTCAATTAGCATTTACATCAGTAAGCAGATAATCATTAAAATGTCATTTTTGCAGGTTAAAATTGATGGTGCAGGAAATGCTGAATGCTTTTTTAATAAAATCTCTGATATAGAGAATATTGAGAAGCTATTCAAACACAGGTGTATTTTTTTTTATATATCTGAAAATTTTTTAAACTTATGAGATGAAAGATATAATTTTAGTGATTTCTGCAATATTAACATTTATTTTTAATTTACAGAAACCTTTGCAGCCTTTCTTTATTTCAAAAACTCTCTACTTCTTCTTCTTCTTCCACTCAAAAGAACACTTTCAGCAATCTGTATGCTTTTTCACTTGAAGAAACCAGTAGTGAAATGGTATGCTAATGGATTATATAATCATTCACATACATACACATATATTAGAAATTACAATTTTTTAATATTACATTTTAGGGAAAATGTCATAGAACTGTAACCTCATACTTTCTTTTTTGTTTCAATCAGGTCACTCTACTTTAAGTAGGTGTTCTAATCCTATACAATTTACCTACAACATTATAAATTATTATTTTTATATAATTTAAGTCACATAATCAACCACCATGATTTTTAAAATATTAAAAATTAAAATAAATTCCAAATGACATGGTAACATAATTTTGTAGGTAAAATGTATATGATTGGAACATTTTTTTAAAGTAAAGTTGACCTAATTGGAACAAAAAAAAAGTATGAGTGACCTTATTGGAACAAAAAAAAAAGTTTGAGTGACTTAACTGGAACAAAGTTGAAATTTGATTACATTTCTACAAACTTACCCCTATATTTTAATAACATCCTGTAGTATAAACTATAAACAGGTCAAACGGGTTGACCTGAACCGAACTCATTTTTTTCATGTCAACCCAATTTAATTTTGTGTTTGGTTCATGTCATTTCAAGAATTTCCATTCCTACCTGAAACTTAGCAGAAAAGTAACATGAACCATGAATTAAACCAATTAAATTAATTTTTTGTAATTATCTTGACTGCATTGGTAAATCAGGTTGGTGAAAAGTCATGCAGCATTAGATTTTTGCAAAAAGAGTTACCAGAGTGTATAAAATTTCCAGCATCAGTTGTCCTACCTTTTGGAGTATTTGAAAAAATACTATCACAAGACATAAATAAGGTATTGTATCCTTTTAAATCTTTTTGGGCTTTTAGCCCTTTTTTTGGGTTTGAATAAGTGGAATCGGCTATATGTTTACTGCAAGTTGTTTTCTTAATCTTTAATATGACACGTGTCTCAGTTTAAATTGTTTGACTAAGTGTCAAATGAATTACTTGATAGTTAATTAATTACACAAATGGTCCATGTGGTTTGCGGGAATAACAGATTTGGGTACTAAGGGGCTAAAATAACATATTTAAGTTTTATGCTTTCATTTTTGTAACGAGTATGCGTATTAAGGCTTTTAATTTAGATTGAGATGACTAAATACCCTTTGACTTTGACTTTGACTATTAAAACTCAAAGGATAATTTGGTCATCTCACCCTAATTTAACGGAAAAGTTAAAGAAAGCCTTAATACCCAAACCTGTTAATATCCGCAAACTTATTGTTTTGATTTTTAAATTGACACTTTCTTTATGTGTTAGTCCACTAATTAATTAATTAATAATTTCTACAGGAAGTAGCAAAGAAAATCACTTTTCTCAGTGATTATGTGGATAGAGGAGACATTTCAAAGCTTAAAACGATTCAAGAAACAGTTTTGCAAATGAAAGCTCCTCGTAGAATGGTAATTCATCAAGTTAATATTCTTAAAAAAAATTTCACCAAATTGACCTCTTCATAATTGATCAATAGTTACATCTTGAGATTTTTAATATTAATTGCATTCTTTGTTGGAAAATGTTATTAATAGATAAATTCCTAATATAATTTTGATTTTTGGAGACCATTGAGGTTAGAAAGAAAATGAAAAGTTCAAGAATATCATGGCCTCAAGGTCCTGGACAGGATACATGGAACCAAATTTGGCAAGCAATAAAAATGGTAATTTCCCCCCAATTTATTTTATTTATTTTTATTTTCTATTAATTTTTATTTTTAAAAAAGCGGCTGGTATACATGTAACCAAATTCGCTTTCATACCTGTTTTCAGGTTTGGGCTTCTAAATGGAATGAAAGAGCATATATCAGTTGTAGAAAAACAAACACTAATTTTGATAAATTACGCGCTGGAATATTAATTCAAGAATATATTAGACCTGATTATGCCTTTGTGACATACACATATCATCCCGTCTCTCATGACTCGTCACAAATATACACAGAGGTAAACCTGGAGTCGGGTCAAAATGGGTGGGTCGGGTAACAGGTCTAGGTAACTCTTTTATAATTTGTGTAATAAATAATTATTGTGTCAAATATGATTACATAATATTACAATTCAGTAATAATAATAAATATATATTCCTGAGTAATTTGATTTGGGAGGTCTATGAGTTGAAAATTGTATTGACCTTGCTGAATTCACACATAAAGTAACTGAAATTTATTTTTGCATATGATTAAATCACTCATCTTTTATAAAGTTTTGAAATTTAATCGTGCAAAAATGGAAGTCCTTTTCATAGAATTTATAAACTTAAAAAGGTTTTAAATTTTAATCATGCAAAAAAACTTTTCTTTATTTATTTATACCGCCTCTGATAAACAGTAATAATTTGGTATATTCATTTTGATTTTGCTATAAAACATGACACATAACAACATTTACCTCAAAATAATTGGAAATGCAAAAAAAAATGTTACGAAACAGTTGTTAGTTTGCTGATAATTTGTTTGAATCATAAACAGATTGTTAAAGGCTCAGTTGAGACTTTAATCGGTGCTTCATTGGGTCGACCCATGGGTTTCATTGCCAAGAAATCTGATCTTAAATCGCATATTGTAAGCCTACTTCATTTGTAGTATTTTTTAAGTACGAATAAATTCTAATTTCTTTTAAGTTTATAATGCAACTTTCAGGTTACTTGTTATCCAAGCAAGTCTACCGGATTATACACAAAGAACAAGAAGTCGGTTATCTTTAGACCAGATTTTACATCTAATAACTCGAATGGTTATACTGACAACAGTATATATGACAGGTATGTTGACCCGAAGTCAAAATCGCTAATATTGAACTTTTATGTGAATATTTAGGAAATTGAAAACTTTTTGCAGCATTTTAATGGAAAACAAGGAAGAAGTTGTGTTAGATTACTCGAAAGACCGATTGGTAACTGATTTGCGTTTTCAAGATATGATTCACTCAAAAATTGCAGAAACTGCAAAGAGTATAGAAGACTTGTACGGATGTGTACTAAACATTCAAGGGGTTGTGCAAGATGAACAAGTATATGTGATTCATTGTAAGAGTGGTGGTACATAATATTATAATCTTTAGCATATGGTCTCAAAATAATTTTAATAATAATGGATGTATTGATTCTAGTATGTAAAATTAGTCTTTTGTTATTGTCATAGGGTATTTTACTATTTAGATACTTGTGTAATAATTGTTTATGTTTGTAATGGATCGAAGTAATTCAGGTTAACTTGCGAGTAAGGCGAGTTTCTAATTTACATCGCATGGGTGTCCAGTTATTATGTCGTGATTGTGTATAATAATTGGTGGCTATAATTTTGTGATTAGTAGAATGTTATGTTGGCTGTTAAAAAAAAGACCTGCAATTTGCTTCTTCGTGGTTTGATTTAAATTGCACATTGTGTTATCACCGCGTCAAATTTGGGATCTGAGTTATTGTGGTTTCAATTCCTTTCCAGTTGTGTCCATACCATCAATGAGTTGTTTGAAAAGTGTTAAAAGCTATTATACCCTTAACATTTTGTAATATGAGTCTCGTGAAACGACATTTTTCTCCACATACATGACATCCTTCCCCTCTTTCCCTCCCAATCTATACTTCTGCAACTAAAGCTTTTTCCCTTGTTTTGGCTAAAAAAAATGAAGAATAGAAAAGGTTCATAAACCTAAATTACGATTCCATTGATTAAGAGTACATACATTTAGGGGCAAAATTCATAATAAAAAAATCCCATTAAATACATATATATTATGGGTAGAATTCACAACAAAAAAACTCATTACATACATACTATGGATAGAAATTTTCATCAAACGACCCCTAAATAACCTTTAAATACGACCACTCCAAAATTGTACAATGAGACTAATGCCAGCTACTATAGCATATCCGTACCACACTCATAATGAAAGTCAATATTTAAGGTATTTGAGAACTTCAACACCAACCGAAAATGCAATTGGAGCTGGCCTACAGTTGCAATTAGCCTTTTTCCTTCTACAACAAGATTCAATAACATTAAAAACCATACAATCGCATTAAAAACACATATCAGGTTTTGGTTTACCGAAACGAACGATTGGGAATATATACCATACTTGTGACGTGTTGGTTTTCCATCATCGCATGCAATCTTATCATAGGGGCCATGAGCCATGAATACTGGTGGAGTGTGGCCAACGACGAGGGTGGACGATGGAGACAATTTGTAGTTGGAACGATGGGATATACATGTTGATCAGGGTTTTATTGAGGTCAAATGGCATTTTTGCCCCCAACATCTAACGTCACCGGTTAGATTTGTAATGTAGAATGTGACGACAGTAAGAGTGGGAGACGAAATATATATATACTTTGTACAAACATAAATACGGAAAACTTTTATAGGTAATACGGTAACCATGAAATCAATCATGAGTGAGGGTAATTCCGTAACAGACGCAACTATATAACTATAAACATCTAGGTATAAAAACCCCCAATTTATATTTCTCGTTTCTTCAACAAACCCGCTCACAAATTACTCTCTTTCGCACTTCTAATTCCAGTTATAAAGTACCCGATTTACCACAAACTATCTGTGATCTTGCAATTGATTTGAATTTTAGGGTTTCTTTTATTGAAATTGGTTAGTTGTTTCTTTAATTTAAGGTTTTTCTGATCAGTTTTAATATTTTACAGATCTTGATCGGTAAGGAGAATGGCGACGTTTGAATTGTATCGCAGATCAACAATCGGCATGTGTTTGACCGAAACACTTGATGAGATGGTTTCCAATGGAATTCTTAGTCCAGAGATTGCTATTCAAGTACTTGTTCAGTTTGACAAGGTATCTTATAATTATTTAATCAATTTTTTTCTATGTGCGAAATCGTAATTAGATCGAATGCGGAATCTCCGTTTCATAACTGAAATCCTCAAACTTGTAAGCGTTTGTAAAAGATGATTTTTCGTTTAAATTGTTTTCAATACAAAAGTGAAATGAAAGAAATTGTTTAGTTATTTGTGTATTCTTAAGTAGAGAAACTCAGAAAAGAATGAAAGCAACAATTTACATTCTTACTCTTTTTGTGTAGTTTTACATAAAGAAGTTAAGAAATATGAAAAAAGGCTTGTGAACTCTGATTATGTAGTTTTGAATGTGTGATGATAGATTACCAAATTATTCAAGAATGTTGCTTCTTGTAAAAAAATAGAAATGTTATTTTTTAAGATTTGAATTGATTAATAATGTTGTACTGATTGCAGTCAATGACAGAAGCTCTTGACAGTCAAGTTAAAAGCAAGGTGACCATCAAGGTACAAGTTCATTAACAATTAAAGAAACTTTAAAGAGTAATTAAGTATATATTGCAGTGTTATGTTTGTTTTTTTTCAATTTGTTACTAAAAATTCCTCACTTTTATGTGATAATAGGGACATTTACACACCTACAGATTCTGTGACAACGTGTGGACTTTCATTGTTCAAGACGCGATGTTCAAGTATGATGACATTCAAGAGAGTGTTGGTCAAGTTAAAATTGTGGCATGTGACTCTAAGCTGCTTACTCAGTGATTCATGCTTTTAGCATTAATATTTAGTAAAAAAATCTCTAATAATCTTATCCACTTTCCAGTAATTGTGTAATTCTTGTTTATTGATTTTTTTTTTTTTTTGGTTTTTTTTTTTGTGTTCCTGCTTTATGTGGTATTTGGTGTAATAGAATGGAATAGAAGATATGTAATGGTGTTTGCATTTAGTTTATGATACAAGTTTCCCTTTGCCTTTTTTTACAACTTTCTATTACCATCAAGTTTTGTGTTTTTTTTGGTTTGCTTAATGAAAATGGGTCCCACAAACACAAGTGTGAAATGAAGTTTATATTTTATATTAGAATTTAATTTATTCCTCAGTTTCAGACATGGTTGCAAATTTCAGAGGTCCACCGCCTCGATTTTTACTAATCTGTCAAAGGTCAAGTTGGTCAAAATTAGTAAATTCGCTTAAAATTGGTCAAATTCCGGTCAATATCAGACAATTTTTGGTCAAAATATGATATGTTTGAACTTTTTAAGTTCGATTATACACACGCATATACACAAATACATATTCATATGACCTTAGATGTCAAATTAATCTCTTAGTTTTGGAAATTATGTTGTGTATTATTAGGTTGATGTATCTTTGTTTTCAAGTGACCACAATGCAAAAGTGAAACTGCAACTTCACAACTCTTAACAAACTTGGATTCTCCACTGGAAACAAGAGATTACATCTTATTAACATTAAAGCTAACTTTTGCTTAACTTTAAAGCTAACTTGTATTTTTTTTAGGTTAAAGACGAATAGTGCTAGCTTTTGCATAAAATTACAAGATGAAATAGATGCAAGTATCTCCGTTATGTAGCATTTATGATGCAGAAGCATCTGATTTAATAGGAATCTAACGACCCGTACCCGAATTTGACCCGACCCAGTTATGTACGTTGGATGGGATTATCTTGCTTTGGAATTATATTTGTTAATTTTTTTTTTTGTACATATAGATACCTATTGTTATGACTTATGAGTATGCATGTGGAAGTTTCAAAATAATTTAGAAGATGCACTTTCAATTCTTACGTCTGTGATTATAAGAGATATGGTTCTAGAATGTCTGCAAGTTTGAATCTTTATATCTTTTTATTTGTATTCAGTATTCACAATTATCGTTTATTTACGGAGGCTATTAGATGTTATATATTGTTAGGATTAATTTATTGTTATTTCCTACTGAATAGGAATTTACGTATAAGTATGTTTCATCTTATGAGATAAATTATGCACAAATATCTTTATTAAGCTTTTAATTGGTGTTAATTCAGTAATGCGTGTCTGATTTTGTGTTTGTGAATTGTTCGTGTATATTCGAGAACTATTCGTTTATATACTAAGAAAACACATTTGTTTAAATGTTCGTGCTCGATTGTTGTTCAATTATAATTAACCGAATGTACACGAACATACCTAGTTCATTTGTTTACAACATAAAGAAACCAATACTCATGTCTTGAATTGTACTACATGTTCACTATCTATGAACTTTAACAAGTTATATACATCATATATGATGGTTTTACACATAGGGTGTATGACTTGCACCAAATAGCGAAAGGCCGCGTGTTCGAATCCGATCCGTAGCGCCAATCGCCATGCCGCTGAGTTAGGCTGATTTACCTCTCACGTGATGGACCTGGGGCGGTCTGGCGTGGGGCGGTTAGCGTGTCCGGAACAACACATTTTGCACCAAAAAACACAACTTAACAAAATGGTTCAAAACCCGCTAAGAACCAAATACCGTGAGTTAAACTTTGACGGTAATTAATATAATATCAATGATTTTCAACAACTTCTTTTACCATATTATACACCATAGTAACAATCAATTACGGGAATTTGCAAGTCTTCTTAAACCCACTAACATTACAGTTTGTGAGAGTAGGAACCTATCAAAGGGTATTGTGGTGATTCTAATGAGTATTGAGTTATACAAAGTAAGAAGATGCTTAATTATAATTATAAACACATCTGGGAATGTTAGTTTTAGTTGTGTAACACTTTAGTTTTTATCCATAAGAACTAGTATAGTTTGATTTCTTCTATGAAATCCTATGACGCCAAGATCTAATTGTTAAAAACACATTCATTTCTTGCTAAATGCAACATAATATGGAGATGAATATAGCATGTAAAAGTTTTTTAAGTGCTTTCGTCAGTGGGGAATCATGGATGCATAGGTGTTGAGAAGTCAATTCATAGCAAACATATTTCATGGACTAATTGTGTAAATGTAATTGTAGATTACTTAAGAAGCTAAAGTTGCAGTAAGAGGAAGTTGATGGGCTAAATATGTAGCAGACTTAAAGTTGGAGCTGTTAAGTTGAAGTATTGGATTCCAAGAGGGTTGATATGTAACTTCCAGTCATATATCAGACTTTCATTCTACGCATTAGAGATTGAGGTTGTCTCCTTCTTCACAAAAACTATTAGGTTTTATGTTTCATCTGTTCTTCAAAGGAGATACCTCTTACACTCGTCTATAGTCAAAGAAAGTCTTAGTTCACATTCAGAAGTCGTATGATGACTGTATTCTTTCGTATGTGTTGTGAGTCTTTGATTTGGATTCGATGTGTAATTTGTATTATTTTCGCTCTATGATTCGTCATGTTGATGAATTTGTTCTAGGTTAAGATTAGGGTCCGTGTCTTGTTTTAGATCGAGTTGTAATAGAAGATTTAGGGCTTGTATCTTTTGTGTTTTTGATTAATCACAGATTCTTAAGAATCTGTAAGTTGTTCTGGATAATTGAGTTCTTTTGACAATTCTGTCATTATTTAATATTTGATTATTATCAGTGTAGTAATAAAAAGTATTTTATTTTAAAACATAAATTAAAACCGTTAATGAACATATAATTCATCGTGATACAAATCAAATAAAATTAAGTCATATAAAAACTATGTATAATCTAATAACATTAGTACTTAAAACATATTTTTATTGTACTTTTTTTATGATTTAGCTCGTATAATCCATGGGCAGTGGCTGATCTAGGAATTTTTTTTATGGGGGACGAAAATTTTTTAGGGTCGTTTGAGTATCGATATATAATAATTTTTTCTTTTGTTTCGGGCCAGTTTGGGTCAAGTCGGGTCGGGTCCGGTCATGGTAAAAAATAATCAAACAGGCAAAATTTCATATTGAAAAACATAATGGTCTAGTGGTGATTTTGTTTAATATATTAAAAATAATAATAAACTTATTTAATAGATAATATTTGTGAGTTAGTTAGTTTATAAAAGTTAATAATGGATTTGAACTTATTTTGACTAAGTTTATATTATTAGTTAGACATATTTTCAACTTGGGTTTTAATGTTTTATAATTAAGATTAGAAATTAGAATTGGATTGTGGACAGATTGGGGACGGATTGGGGGTCAATCACAAAATTTTATGTGGGTCGGTCGGGATTTTAACATCTTACCACTAAAAAAAATTTCACGGTGGTCGGCTGCTCCCATGGGCCTAAAGTGGCTACGCCATTGTCCATGGGGTTTAACCCACTAATCAGATCAAGACCAAAGAAGGCAACTCTTTTGCATGTGTGATTGTGTGCCATTGTACGTGGTCCTTCAAGTGGAATGACGTGATTAGTGATATCAAATCCTAATTTGTTGGGAATCCAATTATAGTAAAGTTCTTTTCTTAAGTGTCACTAGCTTCTACTTTTAGCTTGTTTTATACGATTTTCTTTTTGACATTTCACTTGGTTCAATGCTAAGTATGTAAGAAAATATATTTGATCATATCTTATTCGATGTTTGAAACAATCTTTTGATTAATCAATTCCCTTAATTAGCCATTGGGTAATTTACGGCTTAATCAATACGCGTCTAATAAATGAGAACTTGTTCTTTCCAAATCAAGCTAAGAAATTATTTTAAATAACATGCTTTATTAATTGAGCTCTTATTGTGCTGAACTACTTACTATAAATGAAAAATAAATAAATAAATTGTTAGGTGTCAAATGTAACAAATAAAAGTAGAAAACTGAACCTACTTGACTCAAATATAATGGTATTAAACTATTAGTAGAAATAAAGTTCGTGTCGTCACTGATACATGTTAACTGATTTTATACAAAAAACGGTTCAATATAGATTGATAATTAAATAGAGGGTTTTAATTGTGAAAAATTATGAAGAAAAGTTAATTAGATTGAAAAGGAGCTTTCAAATATTTAAAAAACAATTCCAACACATGAGTAATTTTCTTGGTTTGACCTAACTTATGATCATTAACGAGTTTTGGTTCGTATCAATACTAGACGTTACGCCGTTCGGACATGCACTTCATCTAATGTCCAACCAAATGTAGTTCGTTGATTAAAGTTAACCCGCTACTCTAAGCTCACGCCTTTCGGATGTTAGTGTGTGGGTTGCAATGATGAAAATATCAATTATAATTAAACACACACGTCGTTCGATATATTTAACTACATTGCATGATTCTATAACGAGGTTGAATTCATAGACAAACGCAACCTATTATTTGTTCCTTTTATCAAAGATTAAAAACTAATTATGTTACAAAAAATTGATGAACTTTATTAGAAAAATTAATAAGTTGATCAGGTTTACAAAAATCCAATATTTAATCTGGGTGAGATTCCAGGGTGAGATTCCAGATTTAAGATCAAGAATCAAAACAAACAAGCCAATCAAAATCAGATCACATAAGTGCTTGAATTAAAACCAAAGAAAAATAAACCGTAGTGTCGGAATCAGAGTTGTTTAGCGAGACATGTTGCTAAATTAATCAAATTAAACAAAGCATTAATAAAATACAAATCTTACAAACAAAGAAATTTATTGTCCTCATATTATCAAGCAAAAAAAAAATCCCACTTTCTTTCTTTCGTCTCTACCAGCCGTCGAAGCCAAGAGCGATCGATGATAAGATACTCTCAAAGTTGGGTGGCTTGTTTTTATATTTCGTAAAAATGCCCCTTGAATTTTTTTGCTTCTGCTGCTTTCAACCGTGGCCAATTAATATATCTTTTTTTTTTTTTTATATTGTGGACCAGTTAATTAGCCTATTAATATCCTACTATATAAATAGAACACCGTTTCGTCAAACTTTATGCATAATCGTGAAATGATGTTTTTGTTTTGTCTAAAATCTTTATCACTCTTAAACATCTAGCTTTTATCATACATGATCCCTCCAATGCTCTCCGGTGACCATGGTGATCTTTAGCAATTGCGATCTACCTGCAAAAACATTAAAATCTGCCCAAAGTAGATTCCGCTCCACCAAGACTAGTATTAAGCAAAATTTATATGATATGAACAAGAATAAAAGCAGTGGCGGATCCAGAAATCTTTGTCAGTGAGTTCACTGTTTTTAGAAGTTTCAATCTCATAGAGCCAAACATAAAAAAAATATTCGGGTATGTTCAACAGTTCGGGTCGTATACGGGTCATCACATAATAATAATGCTACATAGTAAGTTAAGACCTAAATAAAATCATTAGAAACTAAAAAACATAAAATTGCCTATAGTTGCTATCTAATAGGTTTCATCTTTAGAAAATGCTACATCACATCTTCCACTGAAATTTGTTGTAAGAACTACCGTTCAATGTAACAAATGCAAGAATCGTATAAAACAATGAACAAAAGATTTAACACAATAACATGATCAAATTAGACAATTTGTAAAGGGAATTAGCAATAATCAATATTCAATTTCAACAAAATGTAAATGAGATAAAAAAATCCTAAGTATTCAAGACAATATTGATTCAACACAATGAACAAAATCAAGATTCAACACAATAACATTAGAAAATCAGGCAATTTGTAAACTACAATTTGCAATAACCAAAATTTAATTTCAACACAATGCAAGTGAGATATTAAAACACTAAATATTCTATACGATTTTGACTCAACATAATAAACACAATCAAGACTCAGTTACAAGATTAGAAAATAAGCATTCATACTACATTCAAGCAACTCAATATCAACAACTAAGATAAGCTTATGGCCGCCACTGATCAGAAATCACAAGATCATCAATTGAATTAATGAAAAATATATAAAAGTAGTTGTATCATATCACCATGTACTATTGGAATAATATATCATTAAACTCAAAGTAGTTCCAATCAGCAAGGCTAACAACTAAGCAAGAGCTAACATTCACAAAATCAAAATATAATTAATACCTTAAAAGATAAATAGCAATCCACAAATTCCAATTTGCATTGGATGCTTTTCTTTACCACATTCAAAGTTACCAGTTTACCACATTCAAAGTTTATAACAAATAAAACAAAAAGATTCTTCATATTCGTGTTGGATAAATAGCATTCACACAATGAAAAAAGGTAAGATTCATTTGCAAGACTAAGAAATTAACACTCACGTTTAAGATTAGTGTAATATCCGCAAATTTTCAGGTCAAACTCCGACTCCATTATACGTACTTTTATACGTATTATTTCATGTACTTG
>WOUH02000002.1:107867-125251 GCA_009936405.2 Stevia rebaudiana
GGGGGCGGGGGGTTAAATACGGATTTGAGCCCAACATATTTGGAACTTGCAAACGTCAAAATGTTTCTCCACAAAGTAAGCATAGTTTTAGTTCATAACAGCTCGAATGCGGCCTTATTGTTTCAGTGGTGCAACTCATGACTATATGTCGAGACAACAACTAAAACTAGGTAAAGTATCTATAAACCTTTACAAATAATACTAAAACTACTTAACTTCTTCCACATTGTATAACTACATAAAAAGCAATGTCGGTGGGTTTCCCCACCAACATGCTTTCTTGATATATACAGTTAGTTCTCAATTGATAACACTAATATGTAGTAGCGCACTGGTAAAGTTCAAGTTCCTTCAAATCCCACGTCTTAGGTTTGAATCTTCGAGGTGCCATTTGTGTTCGTACTTTTTTTTCTTCATAAACTTATATACAATTACAAATCCTCCCCTCAAGTTTCTATGTTTTCTGCTTATGCCATGTAACATTTTAAAAGTCTCTTTGTGTTTCTACTTGTTTTCCCTAAACTTCTATACGATTACAAATCCTCCCTCAAATTTCTATGTTTTTTACTTCTACCCTGTAACATTTAAAAAAATTATTATGTGTTTTTTATTTTGCAATTTGTGTATCATGTTTACATGTGTCGGTTTAAATACGATACATGTAATTGGTTTATCACAACTTAATACATTTTGTTTAATCGTAACGCATCCATAATGCATTTTTTTGTGTGGTTAATATCATCGTATCAACACATGTTACAAACACAAAACGTGCACCTAATTTCTTTTTTCGTAAATATAAATAACCGTGTCATATTCGTTTTAATTGGGTTTTACTCACATTCCTCATCATAAATCCTCCTTTTGGCTTATAGAGCACGGTATGTTTAATCTTTGTATAATAAAGTTCTATAGTGGGGTTTTCTAAAAGTTCTTATAATACCACTTATGTAACGTAATAGTGTTTTTCATATACAATTTAATCTCCACAATCAATCCGTCGAGTGGAGCCGCAAAGCACGGATAACTTTGTTAGTTTTAGTTAATCTTTCAACTTATCTACCAATCACATAACAAAATCTATTTCAATAGAAGTACTGAAAAAAAATTTACGTTATAAAAGTTTTTCTGTGGTTGAAAATTTTGAAATAACTACGCAAGCAAGTGTTTTAGTTATTTGCCAAATCGGAACTCATTTTTGTTTTTTTATTTGACCATATTCGATGCAGTGTCTCAAGCCAAGTCAAAGTTAGGGTTCCAAATCCAATTGACTCTAATCTCCCACAAACGCGTTGTCACCCTCTTCCAGGTTCCCCCAACCTCCTATGTTTTCCACCTATAAATTTCACTCCCGAAAACCCACAAATCTCATTCAATTCAACCTCAATTCTGTATAATAACAATCTTCAAGCTCCATTCCTTGATTAATTTTAGTGTTAGCTAATTCAGTTCATTAATTTTTGTCGGAAATGGGCGCTAAGGGTTTCGTTGAAGGTGGAATTGCCTCCATTGTTGCAGGGTGTTCTACTCACCCTCTGGATCTAATCAAAGTCCGTATGCAATTACAGGGCGAATCCGCTCCTGTTGTCAATCCTAATCCCCGTCCTGCTTTTGCTTACTCCGGCATCGGCGCCACCACCGTCACAATGCCTGAACCACCGCCGGCGTTAGCTAGAACGGGACCGGTTTCCGTAGGTGTTAAGATTTTTCAAACTGAAGGCGTTGCCGCGTTATTTTCCGGTATCTCCGCCACTGTTCTCCGACAAAGTTTGTATTCCACCACCAGAATGGGATTATACGAGATTTTCAGGAAAAAATGGACAGACGAGAACACCGGTACGTTTCCGCTAACTCGCAAAATTACCGCCGGATTGTTGGCCGGCGGTATAGGTGCCGCCGTCGGGAATCCGGCCGATGTTGCAATGGTGAGAATGCAAGCCGACGGGAGGCTTCCGGTCTCCCAACGCCGGAACTACAAAGGTGTCGGTGATGCAATCGCAAGGATGGTGAAACAGGAGGGTGTTACTAGCCTGTGGCGCGGATCATCCCTTACGGTGAACCGCGCAATGATCGTAACGGCTTCGCAATTGGCATCGTACGATCAGATCAAGGAAACAATAATTAAAAACGGGGTTATGAGTGACGGATTGGGGACACATGTGACGGCGAGTTTTGCGGCGGGGTTTGTGGCGTCAGTGGCATCGAATCCGGTGGATGTGATTAAGACACGTGTGATGAATATGACGGTGGCGGAAGGGGTGGCGCCGCCGTATAAAGGGGCGGTGGATTGTGCCGTTAAAACCGTTAAGGCGGAAGGGCCGATGGCTCTTTACAAGGGATTTATACCTACGATTTCAAGACAGGGGCCTTTCACGGTGGTGCTTTTTGTGACACTTGAACAAGTGCGCAAGTTGCTTAAAGATTTTTGATTATTTATTGGAAAATATATAATTTTACAAATTAAATTTATTTATTTAAATGATTGATGATGATGTAAGGTGTTGAAAGCGTATAATATGATTTAGTGGGAAGCTCTCGGAATGATTACAACTTAAAATATTATTATCAAACTAAATAACATTTACAATGTGTTTTTGGCAATTTATTTTTAATGCAAGAAGGGTATAAAGTATCTCATTTGTATAGACAGGGTTTCAAATAGTTGGGAATTGAGATAAAAATAAAAATAAAAAAATTTAGCTCTACCTAGAATAAAAAATGCTATTTTTAAATAAGACACCTAATTTAACAAAAAAAATTTTTTTTTTACTAAAAATCCGAACCATATAGAAATTTGAGGTAAGAAAAAAAGAGATTACTATGTAATTGTATGACCATTATATATCACAATTAAACTGATTATGCAAGTATCTACTAGATTCTTATAGTCATTTATATATTTAATTCAACTAATATATACAACTATTTACTAGACTATTGTAAATTAACAAAAATTAACAAAAAAAATTTAAAGAGAAAAAAAACATGTTTATGATGGAACAGCAAAGCCAAATCCTTAAAAAGAATGACAATTCTGATTTGTCATTACAAGAGGAAAACACACCAATAATTACAAGAACAATACCTAAGCAGCATAACAAAAATATAAAGAAATTTGCACCACTATATATGGCAGGTTTGACCTACATATTACACCTTGAACTAATAATTTAAAGTATAAATAATACATCTAAGCTCAAGTGAGAAGTTTACATTTTGGTGTTTTAAATCATATTCTTGTGTTTTAATCTTCTGTTAAACCTAAATTTTATTATCGGTTTAACGTGCATGAAACGATAAATTAATTTTCTATACTTATTAAACTATCATAGATGTTGGGATGAAGTGTCTACTGCTGATGATTCTTTAGGTGATTCTGACTCTTTTCGACTACCACCATCATGTTTTTGAGATGGTTGACCTTTATTATCTGCAGGCTCCAACTCATTAGCCATTTGGTTGCGTTTTTCTTTCAAAAAGCTGAGTCTGTTTGTTATTTTTGACAGTGCCGAGTTTGTATTAGTTGTCTGCCAAATTACATACATGACACAAGTTAGATCATGAACCACTTCATTTCCAACAATTTTTTTAATAAGTGATGACAATTTCTGGCCAGTTACTAAGCGAGTTCATTTGGGTGAATATTAATCTGTTACGTTTAAAAAAAAATAGCTACCAAAAGAACAAATAAAATCGGTTCAAAGTTCTGTGTATTTTCATAGCATAAAACCTCATAAACCATCAATAGAAAGAATAAAGTATTACTGATTAATACATTTTTTTGCCATAATATATATGACTTTATAAAAAAAATATGTCAGAAAGTGTTTTGGGTGAACCAAATCTGAGATGACCAGTTTCAACATAAACAGAAAATTGCCCGTGCTGACCCGTTATCTAACCTCAGATTCTCAACATATCATTTAGGGATATTATTTAACCTCAAATTAGTATTTGTTAAAACTCATAATATCATAAAAGGTTATTTGCAGGTAACATTAAGCAGAGTGTGAAGCCTAGAATAACATGGAACAAAAAAATAAATAAATCTGTAATAGCATGTGTACCTCACCCCTCGAGTTGGATCTTTTGACCGCGGTTGAAGTTGACTTGGTCATACTCGGTTCCCCTTTGCGTGATGAAAGAGAGTGAAAGCCCTGTTACATTTCACAAACAGCAAAACTCAATCTATTTGTTTTTACATTACATTTACGTATTTAATTTTATCTTATATAATCCAATAACTGAAATGAGCAAGTGCTTAAGTTTCCTAAACATTTGGTGTGAAGAAAATTCAATCAAAACTAAGAAATATAAAGGTAAATTGTGAAAGTTAATAACATAACATGTATCAATAAACACACTGACATGAATATAATTATAAAACATGGTGCTGGAATCATACCTTACTCTTACGTGTGTTCGAAGTTTCACGAGTTTTCTCTTTATCTTTTCTGTACAAAAAAAAACACGAGAATAATATATAGTAAAATGCAAGATATAACAATCGTCAAAGGGGACATTTGTCATTTTCTTTCTTCATCGTAAGAACACATAAAAACATGTAGATGTGGATTTATCGATAATATGATCAAAAGTGAACAAAATACATTTTATATGCATACCAACATATTGCATATATTCATGTAACATGTTTATCAGGAGATAAAAAGCTTACACTTTTCCTTGATTTAGCTGCATTTCAAGATCATCAAGTTTTTGTTGTAAACTGATTACTTCAGCTTCTGCTTGAGCAATATCCCCAAGATCTGCCTTGGTCTTAATACATCAAAAAGTTAACAATTTACACATACCAACATTTAATTATAATATAAATAATCAACATGTTAATTTTAATTAAAAACACAATCTTTTTATGATAATAATTGAAATCTTGCAAAATCAGGAGGTTGTATGCATTGAAAATAGTAACTTACTTTTTCATCAATGGAGGCTGGTAAAGGTAAGACCTTTTTTGACATCATGAGTCCAGCCTCAAGTAGTTTTCTCATTTCTCTCTCCCTCTGCATTTGCTCCTTTAATGTTGTCACCTGCATGCACGCACATGTAAATTTACCCATTTACCCTCTAGAGATAAATATAACCTGAATAAACCTGTTTTAAGGTAAACGGGTTAAAACTGCAACCTCATTGCAATATATTATCTAGAACATACCTCTTGTTCAAGAGCTAGACGACGGTCACCTAAAGCGTCCTTTTTGCTTAACAATTCCTCTTTAAGAATTGAATTGTGTCTTGCCTGTAATCAGAATTAATTTATATTCATGTAATTAGCATTCACTATGATTTAAAATTATTTGAAGAGATGAAAAAAGACATGACATTATTACCTCCGCTTCAACTTTCTTGATCAAATCAGCCTTAAGGCTCTCAAGCTTGAATATATCATCCCTAACAATATTGAGACAAAAATAATAATTAAAAATACAAGAGAATACATCTGAACTGGTTTCCACACAAAGATACAAGCAATCAATATTCAACATCACTAGAAAAAACACTTTATTTCTAAATTTATAAAGGTGCATTTAGGTGCCTATAAAAAAATAACGTATCATACTAAATGATAAAGCCAACTAAGTTTGTAGCTTACGAAAGAGTATACTATAAAAAGAGTCCCATAATTTAAAGTAACCCCCATTCATCACAGTTCACAGCATAATCATGTATAATATTACCCTAAACTTGTATACTTTTAACTAATTTGCAAAAAGATTAAAGTGTGAATACCTGAAAGATGGTATTTACATTAAAAAATTTTTTTAACCGGTGTTCATTATGTTGTGCAGGTGACTCAATTGTCACTTACCTTTCTTCAGCTATCAGGTCGATATTATCAATGTCCATTTTCTTTTTTGCCTGCATTCAAGTAAGTTTAGACTTTAGATAATAAATATAAGACAGAAGCAAAACCTACAACATAGTATATAAGGTAATGAAAAAACACTAATACACAGTATTAAACATTTTTTAAATAGAATCTTGATACAACGAAGTGTCACTTTTAATGCAATTATTTGGAAATTAGTATACTACAAAAATAAATAATTGGAACTTATATAACCAACGACTACCAGATTAATAAGTGCATAAATCTAACCTTGCTGCCATGCTGATATCTCTCTCTATCATCTTCACTACTATTTGATGCAGATGAATAATCACCATCCTCATAGTCCTCATCTTCATAAGCATCATCACTAAGTTCTTCACTTTCACTTCCACTCTCGTCAGAATCAGAGTATAGATCAGATAACATATCTCCTTCCTGCAAATAATAATAATATTATTCATTCGATTCCAAAATCAAATGCATAAGATCAACTTTTCTAAACGCTGATATATACATCATACTTTGAAAAAAATACAACTGGAAGTCAACAAACAGTTGATAGTATATCATAAACGCGTAGATATGAATAGATGGACTAAGGTTTATAAAAATTAAATAAAAATAAATTAGGATTTACGCCAAATATATTGTCATATTCTTCTAGAAGGGTGATAATGATGGCTTGTGCATGATTAGCAGCTGCAGCAGCTTGCATGAGTTGAGCAGAACCGTCACCGCCCATATTGAACTCATTATCAAGTTCAACTTCACCAGCTAAAAGGGGTCTAAGAAGTAACGGTGACATACAAGCAGCAACGGCTGAAACACTCATGCGGTTAACATCTTTGTTCTCTGCAACCGCTTCCATTGTCATCAAAATTCTGTCCATGTCAGCACCAAATAGAGATCTTAATTGGAGAAAAAAATATTAAATAATAGCAGAGAATAAAGTAGATTTAAAAGCAAGATTTGAGTTATGAGGATAGGATTACTAACTCATAACAAGGAATCTAGTCATTAAAGGTGGATATATGTCAGGTTGGGTTGACCCGTTAAAGATAAAAATTCATTTGACTTGTTTCTATTAAGATACTTTTGTTATTTTAGTGTTTAAGGTAAAACATAACCGACATCAACATGTACACAAGTAAATGGGTCAAAATTGAGACCTTTGCAACAGACGGCGATTTGGTTCGGGAAAGGTATCGCATATAGCTACACGCATAGCATTGACTCTTGATCCCCGATCAGTTCCTAAAAGTAAATTGTTAATTATTTTTGAATAATAATAGAGTAATGCATAACACAAAGAAAGGAAGTATTTTTGAATTATAGCAGTGTTGTGATTATTTTTGTTTTGTTTTGTTTTGTTTTGTTTTGTGCTACGAGAATATCAATGAACAACAAATTTTATTAGTCTGGTTCATGAGGATAGAATATGCAAGTATAATTATAGTTCTGTAAGTGACAATTATTGAGATAATGACAATTACTAATACTTTTCACTATTAGTTTGATGCAATTTAATAGGACACTTGTATATTTCCTTTAATTTTGTAAAAACACTACAACAAACGTACGATATGCTTGCAGCAAAGCTTTGCAGCAAGAAGCTGGAACTGGAGATGACGGTAACTCCCGAAGAACATACTGAAAACAGTATTGTAAAAAGAATCAAATAAACAAAAAACCAAATAGTTAAAAATAAAAATTATTAAGGCATACCTTGATACAGTCTCCAATAACATGTCCATCCTCATCTGCAGTGAACTCTGTTTTTCCTGTTTGTTACATTTATAAAAATTATCCCTTAATTAGAAGAACTTCTGGAAAAATTTAGGCTTCCTAAATTATGATTATCATTAACCATCATTATGGTTCCCATCATATAAATCATATGTAAAATCAGCAATTCAAGTCTCAACCAACTATACAGTCATGTGCATCTTTATATATAAGTTTTAAGGGAAATATTACCTATCATGGGTTTGCTTCCAAGAAAAGAGAGAAAACTACTAGTTGGTTTATATATGTACATATGTGTGTGTGTGTGTGTTATGTGTATCACAACCACATATTTCAAATGTGGGAATGAAATTTGGATGCATTTAAATGGAAAGTTATATGCATATGAATTCAAATTTCATCCCTGATATTTGTGGTACAACTCTTACTCTTACGCGTGTGTGTGCATGAGTATATTCACATGTGATTACTTGAATCTCAGATCTTCATATTTTTATTATATGCACATAAAGATACAAAGTTACACACCTTGTTCATATTCTCGAATCCGACGCTCAACAAGTTCTACATCTGCAGCTTGTCGCAAGATTCCTTCTACTTCGACTCCTGGAATATTATTCAATTCAGTCAGTCAAAAAACACAGACATAAATGTTACTAGAGTAAATCTATGGTGACCATGAAAAGTTAACTGTTGGCTAGAGAAGAAAAGATGCATCTTTATTCTATATGTTGATATCATCCTCTCAATGATAGATCACAAGTATATACCATTATTATCAGACAGAATACTGACTAATTCTAACAATGGCCATGCATATTGATGTTATGTTTGGCATAAAATATATGATGATGATTCAAAATTATAATAAATTAGTAATAATTTGTCAGAATCTTACCATGCTCTTCTACATATCTTAGGGCTTTTTCCAAGAAAGATGGAGTCCCATCTATATCTTCCAATGCAAGTAAGACGGGTCGACCAAGGACAACAGATTTTGGAGATGAACGATCTTTTGCTGTTTGAATAAAAGAAACCATAAAAATAAATAGTCAAATAGACAAGTGTTTAGAAGTTCTTTTGTTAATGAAGAGACAAATTAAAACACATGCACACGTATCAAAAGAATGAAGGAAATTTAAAAATCTGCATCAAAGGTCTTGTGGTTAGTTTCATATAACGATATGGTCCTATTTTAGATAACTAGATGTGCCACGATAAAGGAAGGCGGGTCGGTCACTGACACGTAGAAATTGTTGATAATTACAAAAGTGATATTATTTCAATAATAATCAAAATTTACTGAATAGGAAAGATTTAGAAGGTTGTATTAAAAAAAAAGGCTTGTGTGATTTTCAACCGGTTCGACCCATTTGACCCGTCTAAGAAAATGATGACCAAGTAGACCCATTGATAAATAAACAGGTCGAAATTGCAACATCTATTAAAAGCACATGTAACAAAACTTAACTTATTATTCTAACATATAACCATGATAAGGAAAAAATCAACTGTTCATGTGAACCATCAGAATTCTCACCCGTCTCACTTTTGGAATTTCCGGTTTGTCCCATCCCTGTGGTAGCAGTAGTAGGCGCATTTTCTAAAGCTTCTTCTAATGCAGTCTTCCACCCGTATAAATCATCTGAAGTTTCAGCCTATAATAATAAATAGCCAATAAGCAGCAGTTTGCTTTAAGCCAATCAAAACAAAAACAAAAAAACAAAAAGAAAAAACTTGTTCAGCATCCCACTCTCTTTCTATCTATAATTTAAGTAGCCAGTTGGACCAGTAAACATTGCCTAAAATAATGTGACAATTTAGTGTGATTTCTATCCATCAACTACTAGTCAGGTAATCTCATACATGATACATACTATATATTGAGTAATTACAGCTTCTATATTTTGGGATTTAATAAAGTGACCCTTATAATGAATAATTAGACTGATTTGTTTCCTGGGCAAATACTAATAGACAATAAACGGTAAAATATTGTATTGTATTAGATAATCACGTATTGTACAAGATTTATATATAGATTACATATTAACATAATAAACCCTCTAATATAGAACAATACTAATTACGGCTGTCTAATATTCCCCCTCAAGCTAAGGCCGGGGAGCGACCTGTAGCTTGGACTTCAAAAGAGTAAACCTATCTGTCGAAAGCGGTTTTGTGAAGACATCGGCAATCTGATCATGAGTAGATATGAATTGTACTGACAACCGCCTTTGAGCAACCTTTTCTCGAACAAAGTGGAAGTCAACCTCAACATGTTTGGTGCGAGCATGAAAGACTGGGTTGGCAGATAAGTAAATGGCACCGAGATTATCACACCACAAGGTTGGAACTGATCGAGTCTTAACATGTAGCTCGTGCAAGAGTGTTTCTATCCAGATCAGTTCAGCTACCGTATCTGCCAAGGCTTTGTACTCAGATTCTGTAGATGACCGAGAGACAGTTCGTTGTTTCCGTGAGGCCCATGACACTAGATTAGACCCCAAGTATATAGCAAATCCCCCCGTGGATCGACGGTCATCTGGACAACCAGCCCAGTCAGCATCAGAATAAGCACTAAGCGAATTAAAAGCTGTATCAGTATAAGCATGTAGCTGTGTGTGGGACTGATGAGATATTAGAAGTCCCTGATCACATGTGCCCTGAAGATACCGTAGAATACGTTTAACAGCGGACCAGTGATTTTCGGTGGGAGAGTGCATAAACTGGCAAACTTTGTTGACAGCAAAGGAAATATCAGGTCGGGTCAACGTCGCATATTGGAGAGCACCAACCACTTGACGATACTTAACCGGATCAGGAAAAGGAGGACTATCATCAAGAGATAGAGTGGCGGATGTAGACATCGGAGAAGGGACTGGTTTGGCAGCAGATAGTCCAGCACGAACCAATAAATCTTTGAAGTAATTCTGTTGTGATAGAACCATATCTAGCCCATGACGTGTGATCTCAACACCTAAAAAATAAGATAAGGCACCCATGTCCTGTATTGCAAACTGACGACTAAGGCTGTGAACTACCTTTTCAATTGCATGATCATTATTCCCGGTCAAAATGATATCATCAACATATATCAACATGTAAAGCAGAGTACCATGTCGTGAGTAAATAAAAAGTGAGGGATCCGTCTTTGAACCCTGAAAACCGAGAGCGAGGAGGGCCGATGTCAGGCGCTGAAACCACGCACGCGGGGCCTGTTTGAGACCATACAAGGACTTGTGTAAAAGACATACGTGATCCGGTTTAGTAGGGTCAACGAAACCTTGAGGCTGTGTCATGTAAACTGTTTCTTTGAGATCACCATGCAAAAAGGCATTTTGAACATCCAACTGTCGAAGTGACCACCTTTGTGTGACGGCAACCGAAAGGACAACCCGAATAGTCGTTGCCTTAACGACAGGACTGAAAGTTTCTGTATAATCAATACCTTGTTGTTGGTGAAACCCTTTTGCCACGAGACGTGCCTTGTAACGTGTTACATTACCCGTTTGGTCCCGTTTGAGTTTGTATACCCATTTGCAATCAACTAGATTGGTTCCCGACACACGCGGAACCAGAGACCATGTTCCATTTCTCATAAGAGCCGAGTATTCGGTAGCCATGGCTTGTTGCCAGTGTGGATCTTTGTTGGCATTGGTAAAGGAAGTAGGTTCGGTTGGGTTAGTTGTGTTAGGAGTAGTGTGAAAAGAGGATATATTGTAAGGTTTGGATTGTTTAGGGTTAGGTCTAAGGTTAGGTGGTCGAGTGCGTGGAGGAGGTGGTGGAGGGGGGTTGTTTGGTACGGTTGTAGGGGAAGTTTGGGGGCTGTTTTGGTTAGCCGTGGGAGTGGGAGTAGGGCTGTGTTGGGTAGCCGTGGGGGTGGGGATAGGGCTGGTTTGGGTAGTATTTTGTGGGCTGTTTGGTGTAGATGTGGGAGGTGAGTGGGCCGAAGGTGGAGTGGTTGGTTCGGGTGGATCAGAGGTGGTGGAGTCCGGGAAAACACCCGGTGGAATAGGATATGAGGAGACATAAGGTGAATCAGAGGAAGAAACAGATGTAGGAACAGATTGTTGCGAAGAAAAAGGGAAGGAAGACTCATTAAAACGAACATGACGAGCAATGTATATACGATCAGTAACTGGATCAAGGCATCGGTACCCATGATGAGCCGTGCTATAACCAAGGAACACACAAGATGTGGATCGAAAATCCATCTTATGTTTGTTGTATGCGCGAAGGTGTGGGTAGCATTGGCAGCCAAACACACGTAAGAAGGACAAGTCCGGTTTGCGTTTAAACAATTGTTCAAAAGGAGACGTGTTTGAAGTGGTACGAGAGGGCATTCGATTGATAAGGTAAACAGCAGTGTCGAAAGCAAAATGCCAAAAACGATGTGGAACACGAGAATGAGCCAAGAGAGTGAGTCCTGTTTCAACGACATGACGATGACGGCGTTCAACGATACCGTTCTGTTCACTCGTGTGTGGGCACGAGAAACGGTGTTGTATTCCGAGAGAGGAGAAATGTTGAGTGAGTTTGCGAAATTCACCCCCTCCATCGGTTTGAACTGATTTGATTTTGGTTTGAAATTGACGCTCAGCCATAGTAATGAATCTAGTAAAGATATCAAAGACATCAGATTTTTGTTTTAGAGGAAAAATCCACATGAAACGAGTAAAATGATCAACACACAATAAGAAATAATTATAACCATCATAAGAAGTAACCGGCGCAGGGCCCCAAACATCACAGAAAATAAGATCCAAAACATGCATACTTTTATAAATACTAGGAAATAAATGAAGTTTAGACGATTTCCCAATGGAACATGCATTACAAGGAGAAACCGACTTAGTACTTGAAACAGGTAAACAATACTTAGAAATCATAGAACTAAAAAGCTGAGGATGTGGATGCCCCAAACGATGATGCCAAATTGTGGAAGAAGCACGAGTAGTTGAAAAAGCAACTTTATTGACTGGACGAACTTTGGGAAGACGAAAAGAGTAAAGACCACCATCACTTGGACCCATGAGGAGGATAGTGCGTGTAGACTTGTCCTTCACAAGAAAAAAGGTATCATGAAATTCAAAGAAAACATGATTATCGTGACAAAATTTTTGAACGGAAAGAAGATTTGTTTTAATGGCAGGAACATGCAAAATATTAGTTAGGCAAAAGGTTTTGGAAGGTGAATAAAGGGTGGTTGAGCCAATATGAAGGATAGGGAGACCCTTACCATTACCAACATGGAGATTGTCCTCACCGAAGTATGGCTCCGCATTATCAAGCCCTGAGAGATCTGGAGAGACATGGTTACTGGATCCTGTATCAGGTAGCCAAGCACTTGTAGAAGCCTGTGAGCGATAGTCAGCATAATTAGCACTCGGCTGACGTGGTCTTATAGTAGCTGGATCACGGTTTGGACACTGGGAAGGAAGATGACCAATCCCACAACGGTTGCAAGTACCATAAACCATATTCTGATTAGAGGCCCAACTAAACTGGTTTCGATTTGCACCTGTAGACCGTGAGTAGTTGTTGTGCTGATTACCACCACGACCTCCACGTCGGCTTCCACGGCCACGCATGGAGTTGAAGCGATTAGTATAGTTTGCCTGAGGAGGCTGTACCGAAAGTGAGGCTGGTTGGGTCTGTAGCCCAAGCTGTGAAAGTAACTGTTGGAGGGCCTGTAAAGTATCTGGTGTGACCGAAGTGGAGCTGGAGGTGGGGTTACGGCTGGAGGCAACAGCCGCAAAGGCTTGTGCAGGGGCGACATCGGGCTGTGGTTTATGGATCATATAGTCATGATCTGCCAAAAGTCCATGTAATTCAGTGAAGGCTGTTGGGAATTGTCTTGTTAAAAGATTCTGCTTTAATCCATTATACTCTTCACGCAGTCCAGCAAGAACATGGAGAACCAGATCACTCTCAGGTAGAGGATGACCAATGTTAGCAAGAGAATCTGAGAGAGACTGGGCGCGAGTCAGGTAGGCAGAAGAGGTTTCATCAGCTTTCATCTTAAGTTGTAGAAGTTGTGTTTTGATTGTAGAAACACGGGAAAAAGTGGTTGGTGCGTAGGCTTTTTCCAAAGCAAGCCATAAATCACGAGAGGTTTCACCTTGTACATGCTGAAAACAGGCTTCAGAAATTGTAGATGTCAGCAGGCTGCGAACATGAGCATCATTGCTAACCCATGTCGCATAATTAGGGTTAGGTTCCGGATCATCTTTGTCAGTTGTGGTCGGTAGAGTTGGATCTGGGCAGGCGATGGTTCCATCAATGTAGCCAAACAAACCGTTTGTGACAAGGAACGGTTTGATCATATTCTTCCAGAAACCATAGTTTGTAGGAGAAAGGGTGAAACCAAACTTGTGGGAGTTATGGCTAGTTTTGACAGCAATCGAGAAGGCAGGAAGCATGGCCATTGATGAGATGCCGAAGGAAAAAAAAAAAGAGAGGGTTTTGCTGTGGCGGCAATGGGTGGCTGCAGGTTGTGCTGCGGCGGCTATGGGTGGCTGCAGGTTGTGCTGCGGCTGGGATTAGGGTTAAGATTAACCCTGGCTGTGATACCACAATAAACGGTAAAATATTGTATTGTATTAGATAATCACGTATTGTACAAAATCTATATATAGATTACATATTAACATAATAAACCCTCTAATATAGAACAATACTAATTACGGCTGTCTAATACTCCTTCAACATTGCGCAAGACATCTGCTGCTCGACCAATACAATAGTCTTACACTAACAATTCACTTCTAATTGAGTGTGCATGAAATGATAGATAATTTATAAATTCAGTTCATTAAATTAGAAAATGACTTTTATCAATTTTAATTGATTTTCATTTGATGGAGACTAGAGGCTAATTCACGTCGAATTGAGTGTACATAAAAATGATGAAGATTAATAAATTCAACTCAACAAATTAGAACGGTGACTATTATCAAGTTCATTTGATTTTCATTTGATGGAGACTAAAGGCTAATTCTCATCTAATTGAGTGTACATAAAAAATGATGAAAATTTATGACTTTAATTCAACAAATTAGTCCTGAAGACTTAGCCTAATGGTTAGGATTCCTACCTTCTAATGTGGAGGTCAGGGGTTCAAATCCCATTGGGGGCAGTTTGAAGGACATTAGGTGATGGATCGAATCCGGATTTAACCCGGGTTCGATTCTGATGGGGGGCGAAGGTTTACTCATTCCACGGGGTTCCTGCGCATCTGGTGTGGTCGTGGATTCTCACAGAGGTCGAGTAGTCGACCTTGCTTACAAGCCGCAAAAGTGAGGGATAGACGTGAGAAAAAAACCTCGTTAAAAAAAAACCAGTAGGTTAGCTTGTTTTCGAAGAGTAGGGTTAGTAGCTTCTTTAGCAAGGTTTAAAAGTTTTATATAAGAATATCTCTTATATTTGGGTGAGGGTGAATGTGATCGTAGACGTCATGCAAGTAAATAAGTGTGAAGTAAAAATTAGTGTAATTGGTAAGTGAAGGTGACAGGTAATGAGTAAAAAAATATGTGGGTATGATAGCATTTTCTAATTGGTTAAAAAAAATAAAATTTAGCCCACCACACCCATGATCTCACTCACCTGAAAACCTATCACACTTGCATCACTCGAGGGTTGCGCGGTATTGGACCTGATGTGAATTGCCACATCACTCTTGCGTCTGGCGGCTTGGGGCGTGATCGTATAACACCTGGCCTAACTGAGTCATTGTTATGTTCACAGCAAGAGGGAGAGTCTAGAGTCTAATTAATTTTGACAATTAGTTTTTAGTTACAAGTATAAGAAAAGACGTCGTGGATTCGTCCACCCACAAATCAGTGTTTTCTTTTGTATGCGTGCGTGCACAGAGTCACAGAGGAATCTTGTTGACATGAGTTGGAAAAGAAAAGACCAAGTGGTGATTATAGTTCGATAAATGACGGATGGTAATGGGTCACCATTATAGAGCCTAATTACAGATTAAAAATATACGGCCCAAACGGATTTGAAATAGTATAAATCGTTTTTTTTAACAAACCGATTTATTTTAGCAACCTGATTTTGGTATAAAGTCAGTAAAATTCGAAACCGGTTTAAGATAGAACTTGTTGTGCTAGAAATTGGTTATCTTGAGAGAAGCGAGTTTTGACCGGTTCGGTTCGTGTTAACTGGTTTAAACAAAATGTATTAGGATATTAATGCTAATGAAATCTATGGTATTTCATTCATAAGAATTATTTTTTTTAACACCAAAAGTTAATCATTTAGTATATGTTGTTAATCATGTGAGTGTTTCTCGTAAAACAAGATCTGAAAATGTACAATAAGTATGAAATGTTTTGGGTTTTTTGTTTCATATAAAGTGAAAAGAAGTTGAAGAAAAGTATCTTAAGTTGTGTTATAGTTTTCTTGAAATGGCACAAGTATGGTGAGGTGATATAAGATATTGATGCTAATAATGTTTATATGGGGGTTAAAATTGTTTTTGATAGATTATTACCTGTTCCCATTTTACAATATTTGAATATACTTGAATTTTATATTTCAATGTAGTAATTACGTACGGAATACAAAATATTGTAGGCTATTACAATAATAGATGCAACTTCATAAAAAGTTTACGATAGAAGTCGTTGAAGTCCTAATGACCTAATGCCACAAAAATGGCTTAATTGTTAGACGTATGCGGAGCTTTAAAAACTTATAAGAAGCCTCAAGATTCATTTAAATATGTATGTAAAGTCAATTCGTTATAGGTGTTTTGCTTTTTATCAAAATAAAAGACATAGCTAATATTATCTTTTTTGGATAGAAAAGGTTGTGGGATGAAAGAGAGACAGATGAACATTCATTTTTCTCATATAATTATGGATATAGGAATTTTTTTCATGTGCGACGAAATTTTTTTAAGGTCGTTTGAGTATTACTATATAATAATTTTTATCTTATGTTTTGGGCCGGTTTGGTTCGAATCGGGTCGAGTCATGTTAAAAATAATCAAGGGGACAAAATTTCATATTGAAAAACATAATGGGCTAGTAGTGAGTTTGACTTAATATATTAAAACTAATAATAAACTTATTTATTAGATGATAATTGGGAATTTGGTTAGTTTATAAAAATTAATAATGGACTTGAACTTATTTTAAGTGAGTTATATTATTAGTTGGACATATTTTCAACTTGTTACTAATGTTTTATAACTAAAATTAAAATTAAATTGGATTAAAGGCGGATTGAGGGTGGATTGGGGACAGACTGGGGACGATCACAAAATTTAACAGGGGTCAGTCAAGATTTTAACATATATATACCACTCAAGGAAAACGTTTCACGAAGGGCGGCTGCCCCATCCCTTAGACTGGGTGTAGTGGTGCCCAAAATGGGCGTGGAATGGGCGTCGAAGCCCCAGCACACCGCGACGGGGAGGGACGTTGAGGGCATTTGGTGGTGGAGGCGTCGAAATTTCCACGGCGTGGAGGGGAAGAAGGGGGCGTGGGAGAGTTTGGTGGGCCCAATCTGATTTTCTTTATTTTTTTTTATTTTTCAACCAGTAATAAAATACCACCTCATCCCTCCTATTTTTTACCCATCTTTATCTCTTTTACTCACCCATTACACTCATTTTCCACCATCTCTTCCCTCTCCTACGTGGCACTGACACGTCATACTCTACCCCTTCTTAAAGTCCAAACCACTACAGATAGTCTTAGACGCGGCTACGCCACGGGAACCATCAAGACTTTATTGAAAGCCAATGTCTACGTGGCAGATATGT
>WOUH02000002.1:129646-143453 GCA_009936405.2 Stevia rebaudiana
TTAAATGGATTTAATGAAACTGAAGCTTGCAGTAGAGTTAGTTAATTGTGGGCAAGGCACCATCTCATAGAGAAAACTTAACAATAACTTGAACTTATTCTCAATTGTTAGCTTCAACTCAAACTCACTTTCATTTCACGTAATTCATGATTACAAATGACAATTTATGACATTGTACGCTAACACTACATGGCTAAACATATAATCAGACGAGCAATTCATTCATGCATGTATCAAGGCTCGCCATTTCATGATCGAACGTATCGATATTTGGTTGGGGCTCTTCAATACCTCACAACTACTTGACCTAATCTTTTCAATGTTGTGAATTAGTCAAACGCATTCTTGGATATGTGAGATGTTCTCTCTCTTATGGTCGAACGGTTGACAAACCATCTCATTAAAGGCACAGGATCAACGAACAAGAACACATTAGATATAGATGAACTCACTTATTATTGCAATTAAGAAAACTAGCTCAAAAACTCAATTACAATAAACCATCATCATACGTATAAACCTAAACTCGGTTATGTATTTATAAGGAAGACCGACTTGGTCACCAAGTTATCTAAAACACTAAAACCCCTTAAACCCACTTATTATTAGAGTTACATGGGCCGTCCATATCACCAACTTGTGATATGCCCGTACTCGGGAATTAAGCCCAACACTCATACCCGTCTTGTGGGTTGTTCGGATTTCAATTGGGCTTGTTGCATTGAGATCTGTCGATCTACTTATGGTTACTTTATCTGTCTTGGTGACAACCTTCTCTTGTAGAGTGCCAAAAAGCAACCCATTGTTTCAATATCCAGTTGTAAATTCGAACATATTAATGGCTAACATCGCTGCAAAAATAGTATGGCTCACTCATCTTCTACGTAAATTACATGTTTTACCACCTAACCGTCCTAACATTTTTTGTGATAACCGGAATGCTTTGTTCTTAAGTCATAATCCAGACTCATGTAAAAGAGCAAAAAAAATTGACATTTATTACCATTTAGTTCGATAACTTGTGTACTATGGTCGCCTACACACCAAATATGTTCCTGCCAAAACATAAATTTAATATTTTAAAAATTAAACTAAAAGCTCGTCTAGTCTCACGATCCGGCTGGAGCTAGATATGCGAGACTTGGGCTCGAACCATTTATTTAACGAGCTAAGTTTGAGTTCGAGCTGATCAGGATCGTCTTAGATTGGCTGGGTTTTATCTTTCAATGAGTCGATCCTGTGCAGGTTTTAATCATTTACGCCTTAGGCAATTGAGTGGTTTATATAGAAAGAAAGGAACATGAGAAGCCTCGACGTACGATGTTGATTGGAATTTTGAAAGAAGTCTATGAAGTAGAAGTGTCATTTTTACCCGAAACCTAAATACCAGACTTGATCAGGGTCAACCGTACCCGATTAAGATGTAGCTCGAACAACACAAACCCATTTAAGTTGATCCAAACCCCGAAGGTATTATATGTTTTGGTATATAAAAGGTTAATCAGGTTAACCCAATTCTCAAATAATAATTAAATTGTATTTTTATTGCTAATATTAAATTTTATCTTAGCTCAATATCATCTAATAACTTTTGATGCTTATTTTATTTGAACCGGGAACAAACAATTGGATATAAATGTGGCAATATGAAGAGCGATATGATAAATATTAAGAAGTTTATTGTTTAATATGATTTCACGTTTTGTTTTAGTATGCAATAATGGCTAATATGATTTGGTCTATAAACAACAGGATTTCAATAACAAAAAGTTTGAAAAACCTGAAACCCGATTAGAAAACACGATAAACACCCCCAAAGTATAATGATCATAACGCATATACATCCATCCATATAAACATGAGAAAGCTCCTTTTGTTAGAATGAACAGTTGAATATTTTTGATTTTGTTTCATCCAGATTAATAAACAAGACAAAGCTGCATTTGTTAGAATGGAACGGTTGACATAGTTTTGATTTTGTCCGTGATACTGCATCATGAGTTCTACACTTCTAGTTCCTTGCTAGAGCTGTTTACATGTTTAAAATTTCAAGTTATGTTGCCGGAATGTTATCAAACTGATTAATCTAAGTTCGTTAAACATGTAACACCCTTGTTATATACAATCGCGTTATTTTTTACTAAATTATCACACTTTTTACTGTCCCTTTAAATATAATCTATATAATATTAAGAGAATTATATGTTATAAAAATGAAGAGTAATACTTTATCCTCAAATTTTATTTCATGTTTATAATAATAAGAAGATTTAAACACGTCTTTTATTTCCATTTGCATTTCATGTTTATAATAAAAAGATTTAAAACTTTAGAGCCCACCAAACGGATCGTAATCCGTGTTCTTTCCTAAGATACAATCTGGACCGTCACTTCAAACTTCAATAATCCAACGGCCTTTGTTCACTCGCGCTAGTTATCCCCATTTTCCCCCAATATTTCAAACATCCATAAACACCAATAAATACCAACATCTTCTTCTCCAAAAATCATCAATTGCATCCAGTTTACACTTTACACTATCAATATCTCATCTACGTTTATAAATTCGATCTAAATGGCGCGAACCAAGCAAACAGCCCGCAAATCAACCGGCGGCAAAGCTCCGAGGAAGCAACTGGCAACCAAAGCCGCTCGGAAATCAGCTCCGGCGACCGGAGGAGTGAAGAAACCACACAGATTCCGTCCAGGAACCGTTGCATTGCGTGAGATCCGCAAGTACCAGAAGAGCACTGAACTCTTGATCCGCAAACTTCCGTTTCAGAGGCTTGTGAGAGAGATCGCACAGGATTTCAAAACTGATTTAAGGTTTCAGAGCAGTGCGGTTGCTGCTCTTCAAGAGGCGTCGGAGGCGTATCTGGTAGGTTTGTTTGAAGATACGAATTTGTGTGCGATTCATGCGAAGAGAGTTACGATCATGCCGAAAGATATGCAGTTGGCGAGGAGGATTAGAGGTGAGAGAGCTTAGATCGGTGAAGATGTTCAGTTAATATCCATGTTGATGCAAATTATGATCGGTCTTGTGATGATTGAAACTGTTTTAATGGAAATTAAGTAGCTTGAATGATCAATGTTTTAGTCTTTTATATTTTTCATGTTGATTGGATATTCCATTTGCAATGATTTGGTGAGAATATATCGATGATTTTGTCAAGAACGTATCAAACCTTTCAAGAATTTTTTTTGTTTGAATCTTGAACTAAATAGAGCGATAGCTTATTTCAAAAGAGATTTTATAATGTAAACATTGTCTTTTACTAAAATGTAAAAAAGTTATGAGCAAATTAGAAGTTGTGTTAAGAAAAATCAATAAAAAATTAAAAGTTAATTTTAAACTTTTAATCCATTCAGAGTACTGAATCCCTAATCTTATATCCAAGTGTTTCATTTCTCACAATTTGACCACCAAACTTTCAAATCATTCATTTGTTCCCGTTCTTGATTCATGAATCATATCTCATAGCTCGACACAACAAATTTTCCCCGAAGATTCTCTTAAACACAAAACCAGAGTATGTTTTCACCCAAGATCCAATTACGAAGTAAAACATTCAGACTTCACATCTGCAATCATTTAAAATCTGCTTCCTTTTTCACACACAGCACCGTACATGATGAAGATAGACAAGAAAAACAACTCAATCTTGAAGAAAGCGTTAGTTATAAATCCTACTGGACCAGAAGAATCCACAAGCTTTGCGCAATCGATCACAACGTGGATGAAGCAATTCGATTAATTGACAACCTTTGCATCCATGGATACCGCCTCGATTCGCTCAACATTAGCAGCATAATACACGCACTTTGTGATTCCAATCGGTTTGCAGAAGCCCACCATCGATTTCTATCATCCCTTTCTGGTCATATAATTCCCGACGAACGAACCTGTAACGTGATTATTGCACGATTGTTAGGCTGGAAGAGAAGACCTGATGCCACATTGCGTGTTGTGCGAAGAATTATTGCTGTGAAGCCTCATTTTGTTCCTTCAGTGATGAATTTCAACCGTTTGATCGATCAATTTTGTTCCTTTTCATGGGTTCATGTTGGTCATACGTTGTTGTTTCACATGAAGAGTATGGGGCATTGTCCAAATGTGGTGTCATACACTACTTTAATCAAGGGTTATTGTGCAATTGAGGAAGTGGGTCTTGCACACAAGGTGTTTGATGAAATGTCTGAGTGTGGGGTGAAGCCTAATCCGCTTACATACAGCGTGTTAATCAGTGGGGTTCTTCATAAAAGGGGTGATGAACTCGAGTGGTCATCGTTGGTTGAAAAACTTTGGAAATCAATGGATGATGAAGATGATGTTAATGTTAATCATGCCGCATTTTCGAATCTGATTTACACTGTATGTCAAGTTGGAATGTTTAAATTGGTTTTTGATATTGCAGAAAAGATGCCTCAAGGGAAGAATGTTAACAATGATTTTTCTTACGCGCAAATGATAGATTCACTTTGTAGATATGGAAGATATCACGGTGCATCAAGAATCGTTTATATCATGATGAAACGAGAGTGTGTTCCAAGTTCGGTTTCATACAATTCTATCATTCATGGACTTACGAAAAACGGTGGTTATCTGAGAGCGTATCAGTTGTTAGAACAAGGGGTTAAAAACGGTTACATACCATCAGAAACCACTTACAGGATTCTAATGGAATGTGTTTGTTTAGCAGAATATGATCTTGTAAAAGCAAAAAAACTTCTTGACATCATGTTGAACAAAGAAGGGGTTGATAAGTCAAGAATTTACAATATTTACTTACGCGCTTTATGTCAAGTCAAGAATGATGTTTCAACTGAACTTTTGAATACACTTGTTATTATGCTTGAAACAAAATGTCACCCTGATGTAGTTACATTAAACACGGTTCTAAACGGGTTTTGTAAAATGGGAAAGGTGGAAGACGGGATTAAGGTTTTAGATGACATGATTATGGGAAAGTTTAACTTTTGCAGTCCTGATAGTGTGACATTTACCACTATTATAAGTGGATTATTAAGCATTGGAAGAACAAAAGAAGGTCTTGATATACTTTACAAACTTATGCCCGAAAAGGGTTTTAATCCAAATGTCATAACTTATAACGTTGTTATTCGCGGTTTATTCAAGCTGAAACTTGCAAATGAAGCAATGGGTGTTTTTAAATCAATGGTTGAAGGTGGTGTGGTTGCTGACTGTACCACACACGCGATTATGATCGATGGATTATGTGAATGTGATCGCGTAGATGAAGCAAAGGTGTTGTGGGATGATATTATTTGGCCATCAAAAGTTCATGATAATTTCGTTTATTCTGCTGTTGTTAAAGGGCTTTGTTGTTCTGGGAGGTTTAATGAAGCTTGTGATTTTGTGTATGAATTGGTAGATTGTGGAGTTGAATTAAATGTTGTAAATTATAATATTTTGATTGAAGGTGCATGCAAGTTGGGATTAAAAAAAGATGCTTATCAGATTGTTGGAGAAATGAGGAAAAATGGGTTAAATCCTGATGCAGTTACATGGAGGATTATTGACAAATTACACAAGCAGGTGAAAATTTGCGGTCCTTAAGATAGATAAAAAGTTTTTGTTTATAAAATTATTTTAATGTTTTTTATGCACATGTGAATTAGGGTTCGAAGGAGGCTAATATGTAAAGATGACTAAATGGATTGAGAGAATTTGAATGTTTACTTGATGAATGAAGAGGTTGTATGTAAAAAGATGAGTAATGCAGCTTTTGGTTGTACATAAAGCAACGCACTGCGTACACGAACCTTTTGCCCTAAATGTGTTACGATTTTGTATTACAATGTAGTCCAAGTATACATGTACTTTTGCTTTCAGTTTATAGGTTGAATGAATGTTGATATAATGGTTCTATTTGATATCTGATGTAGAGCTTACATAATTGATAATTGAACTATTCAACATTTTTGCTCCAATATATGTTTTAATTGATTTTCACGTTTTGCACAAGTTAGTTTCAGTTTTAAGTGGAATTCTGTTTTTATGTTTCGCAATAGTTTCTGTTTAAAAAAATGAATAAAATTGCAGGAAGTTAAGGGAAAAAAAAGAACATATGAAAGTTTGATATCCCCAAACTTTGTGTTTAAGGACTTACTGTTGCTTTAATGAAAATTCAGATGTTTTTTGTAGAGCAACATGAATATTAGACTAATTATTTTAAATAGTTATCTAATAATATATATCATTTATCTAAGCATGAGCCAAATTCATGTTTCTTTGTTGCACAAGGACAAGGCTAAAAAACTAGTATTTCAATTTCTTAAAAGACACCAACAAAATCATTAACTTGTTATTGATATTTCACCTAATTATGTACCTTGAACATGAAATTCTAGGTAGCAAATCATGGATAACAGTTTGAATAAAACAAAGGGCATACGATCTACATTAACTTTATAAAACACAATCCAAATCAATTCGTTTTCATGTAAACAACTAGTAGCAAATTATGGAAAAAAATTTGAAAACAAGCAACCGCAGATTCTTTACAAGTTCAACTGCTAATACACAAAAAATAAAAAAAAGGAAAATAAAACTTAAGAAAACAAATAAATTTAACTACCAACACGAAAAAAGTTTCCGAAAGAAATACCAGAATTCATGAAATTTTCAGTTTAAAAATGAGAATAAAGTGTACTCCTTGCTCAAACCCGAATCAGAAAAACAACTTACAATGCAGAAGGTACAAGTGATCAAGGCATCTTCAGCCTCGGGTTCTCTCTAAACAAATACAAGATTCGAAAGTTGAATATTATTGCAGAGTCAATGAGACCAAACAATCATCTTCACTCAACCCACATGTGTAAAATCTTACACCACCAACAAAGTCATCGAACCATATGGTCAAACTATGCTCGGTGGGTCCCCTTCCCAGTTACACACGGCTCGAGCCCATCGAGTCCTGATGCAATCCACCAAAGGAGCATGTTGAACCCGATCGGGTTTAGACACTTCAACCACCTCATCTTTGCTACCCGAACCGTCACCACCACCCGAACCGGAGCTCGAGACGGGTAACGACACATTAGCCATAAACTCCTCCGGGGTCCACCGTGGTGGAACGGAGACCCGCAACTTCGTGAGCCGTGGTCTTTGCACTGGTGCGGTGAGTGCGGTCTCACCGCCACCCGAAACCGACTTTGCAATCCCGTTAAAATGATAAAGGTCAAAGACCTTTTTACCCATTAGACCTGTTGAATCTTTCAACCCGCCGAAACTTTTGTCTAGATCCAAAAGCACTTGCCAAAACTCGCTCCATACGATAAACCCGGAGCTACAAAGATGGTTGACTTTTTCAACCGGGAGGTTGACTTTTGCATCTTTGAGAACTTGGTGGAATCCTTCAACGGATATAAAACCGCCACCGCCACTTTGATCTTGTGCATCGAATGCTCTACGGATTGTCGTTTCTCGACCTTCGAATTCGTTCTCGTCTTGTACGTGTGGGTCCAAAGCGAATAAAACGGTGTAATGTGATTCGCTACCGACGACCCAAATTGGCCATTTTGGAGATTTTAAGGATTGACCGACTTTACAAAAGTTTAAAGATTCTAGTAATGTTAGAAAACCGACTTCAACTGGTGTTAAGATACCTTTGACGAACATCCCGCCACCTAAGTCCATTTTCCCGTCAAAAACATTCGCAACCGCCATCCCAGAAAGCAGCAGGTTAACAATTTCCTGAGGGTATTAAATATTAATAATCGGAATCATATAATAATCAAGTTGTTAAAATCAGAAAATCATATATATTGAGTGTTGAGTGATTTAGGTTGACTTCCATTAGCATTTTAGTTATAGTAGAGTGAAATGACTAAAATACTCCGACATTTTGAATAGTCAAAGTCAAAGGTCGGGTGGGGTCATCTTTTAGAGATAAATGACTAAAATACCCTTTAACATATAACAAAATTAAGATACCTGTGAAGCGTGCCCAAATGGGGCAGTAACTAAAGGTTGGGTGGGGTCGTCTCTATCAGATTGAACGGTTTCCTGTTAAGCAAAAATGAACCCGACAATATTAGCATAAAAATAAAGGTGATAATTTTTACTCAATTAGTTATAAAAATAAAATAAAAATGGACAACCTACTAGATTGTTAATTGTTTATTCAAATGTTATTATAAATTTATAATTTAAGCATTTGTTGTTTATAACAGAATCAGAATCTGGACAACCTCCTAAATCATTTTTTATAGACTTGGAATATAAATGCAACTGTAATGAATTTGTTTTTGTAAATATAATAAAAAAAATAATACTTGCGTACCAGTCCTCGAGAAAGCAAAGCAGAAAGCAGGAATAACAACGCCCCCATACGACTTCTAAAAATTGGAATAATTTGTTCAAGTTTTTGCAATGCACTTGCGGGAGAAGTAAACGTGCTAACTTTCAAAACTTTCTGAAGATCATCACCGGATTCAATTGAAACTCCATCGAGAGATCTTGCAACAAACTGTTGCATTAAATCATCTTTCAGAAAATCAGTATATTATTAGTGTGCTATCATTTATCACTAACGGGTCAAATGTGCTTCATAAAACCTCATAAATCATTTTATTCAAAGATCTTGAAATAATAATGTTTTTAATTTACCTCATCTTTTGAGCTTTCATCATTACCCTCAATCTTATTGTCAAGAATTCTGAGAGATGCAATTGTTGCACTTTTATTATTTCCACACAAAAACAATATTTCACCCATGCTTCTGACCAAAGCCCTGCAAGAAAGTATATATTTTTTAGAGCATGTTAGTTTAAAAGAGGCAGAAATTACCAAAAACCCATCACGTGTTTAAATCTCATGGTAAATTGCAACCAAGCATTAATGCATTGACAATAACTTTTGTTTTCAGTGACGAACTCAAATAAAATTATAATTGATTGAATAATCACCTCGTTTTAGTTTCTTCAGTTAAGGATCCAAAGATATTTGTTTGAGAATATTGAGTTTCTTGCAATCTTTTTGAAACTGATACTATTGGTGTCTTTGGTACATCTTTAACCAGCTCTTGTTGGAAAAACAGGAGATATTTTAAAAGAAACGCCTGCACATGCAACATATTAGTTTTCGTAAATCAAATCTTAAAATTAAAAGACCTGTTTTTTTTCAAAGAACAGTTTCTGGCTCTTTGCTGATTTTATATTTTTTCAAAGTCATTTCTTGTATCAGTCAAGTTCTGTTTTAAACCAGAAACAATATTATTTTAGGTGTATATTCTTCAAATTAAAACAAATCCAAATATGTATTCTACACAATAATGGTTCCACAAAAATTGAGGTAATCTGAGAACACAAGAAGTTTACTTGTATAGCTGCTAACACACCACATGGCCCACCTTCATGCTGAACTAAGCCCATTGATGTTTCTTCATCAGGACTAAATCTACAAGAAAAATATATTATATTAAATCAGCAAAGAGCAAGGATTTACATAACATAAAAATTAATTTCTTTTTTCCTTTGGTAGAGAGTTTGTGATGAAAGCAAAAACATTGTCTCGCAAAAAAATAAATTACATTTAACTTAAACCAATTAAATATACCATAACCACAACAACCAGTAACTAAACACACCGATATTAATCAATATAGAGTACACAAAGTATTCTACACTACTGTCATAAAAACTAATGTCAGCTTATGACATGATAAGGCAATATTGCATCTGATAAATATGCCTTTTATATTGATCATCAGGAAAAATGCATTACAAAACAACATTCCAGATCATCTTTACAATCACTGAGACCGTTAGACAATAACTAATTTAAAAAATGTATGTTCTTGTACAGTAATAGCCCTCAACCAGGAGTTCTCTTCAAAATTTATGTTCATCTCATAAATGATTAACAGTTCCCTAATTAAGCAAACGATATTTACCTATTAATGTGCATTGCGCAAATTATTAAAAAGTTCCAACTCTAGGTAAGACATGATTTCTAGATACAAAGTTGATTCCTTTAGCATCGTATCAGGTTACAAAGCTTGTTACTAAATGACTGCATGCACTATTATTATTAGATCTATGAAGAATCTTATCACAGTCTAAATATACACCAAATTATTCAAATAAACACATCCCAAAGTGCCAATTTCCAATAGGATTCTAGGGCTTCAACTATGTAACGCGATTTCTCGTGCTAGATTTCTAGGTGCAAAAATGATATTACAGAGACGTCCTCCTAGTTCAAGTATATGGTGCATTAACTCTCCTCGAATAATACACATTATTTATATGTTTCTCTATTTTAGTTCATAATTTGAACTAAACTATATCTTTAACATAAATAACTTAATGTTTTAACTTCTTTGAAGCGCCCCGGATGTTGATTATATAATCATTAATTAATGGTCACAATGAAAAAAAAGTTGACTGTTTACTAGAATCAGTTGGTAGTTTACTGAAACATCTAATCATCATATGTTACTACTTACGAGGGTTAATTGTGTGAAATGGAGCTAAACATTGACTTTCTTCTGGACTAAAGAAAGATGATAAATTTTCGTTGTTCTGGATTAAAAATATTAACTTTGTTTCTTTATCCAGCTTAATAATGAACTGTAGCATCTCAATAACTTTCATGCCTTAAAATGGAGCACAACACCACTATATAACACCATGTAATACGGTAATAGTAGAAAAGTCAAAACTTCTAGCATATTAATAACTTTCACGCCT
Organism: Stevia rebaudiana; assembly: GCA_009936405.2. Lineage (NCBI taxonomy): Eukaryota > Viridiplantae > Streptophyta > Magnoliopsida > Asterales > Asteraceae > Stevia > Stevia rebaudiana. The sequence goes on from WOUH02000002.1 coordinate 140,363, forward strand.
CAAAATGCGACACAACATCGCGATATAACATCACTTAATGGTCAACAACGTAAGCATGTCATAACATTCCAGTGCTTAGAGAAAAGTTCTGATTTTGAATTCTTAACTAATGCATGAGCTAAAAGTAAGTTCAACCAATCAAGTCACATATGAGAATCCACATTCAGCTATGCACAACAGAACTATGATCTGAGTACGAAACTAGTAAATATTTGAAATTATGTTACATAACCAATAGTCATACCTAATGCCCTGATTGCTCCACTGTGCAAGTATTCCTTTTGAAACTTCGTTCCCGAACACCATTGAAAACAGCTGATGCGCTTGCTCCGGCGACAACTCTTCCCCGGAATTCTTCTCCTCCATCACCACCGGCACACTCTTATCCACCTTTATTGATGAAGCTTCCAAAGAAGAAGAAGAAGAAACAGTTTTCACAGCACTTGGACTAACAACAGTCGTGGCCGATGCCACCATCATACGCTTCTCAGCCGCTGCCGCCATCAACTGCCTCTGCAACCTCCGATTCTTCACCTCCGGCGACTCTTCCACAGTAGATTCAGCGCTTTCATCTCTCGCTTTGCTCCTCTTCGGCTCTGGCGGCTCGTATTGCATACTCATCCGTAACGCCTTCTGCAAATCATCCTCCATGCAATTGATTCAATTCAGATCTTTCCAAATCTTTTGCGAACCGGATCTCAAAGATACAAAACCTTCAAATCAAATTAGGGTTTCCAAATCGAACATCCAACAAATTATCGATATTACACATGTATATACACACAAAAAGTAAATCACAATTAAGAAATTGAATTACAGTAACATCAATTACAGACACGATTTACTGATTTAGCTTACTGAAACCCTAGAATGCTGAATTATGTATAAGAAAGGGGAAATTGAATCCGTTATCGGGGGTTTTAATTTAAACCTACTTTTTACATCCAACGAACACAATTGGCGTCTGTTGAACCGTGGTGGGCAACGACGTCGTACTGGGTGATAACAAAGTGGCTGTTGAGCTGCCGGAATGACGGTTGTATCCTCGAGATCTTATCAGACGCGTTCAGATGTTGAGGGCGTTTTGGTCATTGAAGTATTATGATTTTTATATTGTTCTGTTGTGGGATAATGTCATAATATCCTTGCCTTGCATGAAGAACAAAATGCATAGTGATTGGTGGTGGTATCATGAAATCTTTCATTTGGAAAGTGATCATCGTATGGGTTCCGGATAAGTCGGCTTGGGTTCATATGGGTTTAACCGTTTAAACCCGATCAAAAGTGAAACTACTATTTTGGTTTTGTTTTTGTTTTCGGCTTAAAATGTTTGGGCTGTTGGGCCTGTAAAAAATCAAATCGGCTGAGAAAAGTCTTATCATCTATTAAGGAATCTGAATCTAAAACTATTAGCCGAAAATAAATAATTTGGGCCATAAATGCTATAACAAACATGTTTGTTGAGTACTTTTTTTTTTTTACAATAGAGGATCTCGTGTGGTAGCTACTGGAAACCGGACGATGTAGTCAAGGTCGATTCCTCGACCTCCGTGAGACCGTACCCCCCCAGATAAGCGGGAACCGGATGGAATCCGTAAACTCTCTCCCCTCCTCATGTTAGAACCGGTGACCTCAATCCGAGGTGCACTTTCTCCTCATCAAAGGAAATTGGCCAGAGCAATTGCTCTAGGAAAAATTTAACATGAGACCTCATAAAGGGAGAGCCCTAAGTTCATACCTCCTTCTAACTACTTGAGTTAGAAACCATTGTAACCACTTGAGCTAGAAATAATTGGTTTGTTGGGTACTAAACTGTGGTTCGGTTTGGTGTAGCCGTTTTTGGAACAAGAAGTACTTTTATATGTTATAAGTCTTTCTTGATCCTAACCGCTTCTTATCGATGCATACCTTCTTTCCATCAATTCAATATCAAGTTGTCACCAATAAGTTCATTAGCAGTGTCTAGATAAAGAATCATTGGGCATTTTAAGGTCTAAATGTTTGCTACTCCAGTTGTAAAATCCTTTTTACTATTAAAAATATTTGTTACATTTGAATTTTGTTTCAAGTTTTTCACATCGTGCGTGTTTGATAAGAATAAAAACCCTACATATTTCACTTCTAAATTCTGTAATCTTTGAGACAACCTTTTATGCTTCTTTTGAGATTTCACTTGCTCAAAATAAACATTCACACACCTTTGCAAGTCACTAACAAAGCAATGATCATGTCATACACGTCATTATATTTTTGCTTATTTAACTCTTTCATTAGATCAGTATTTCATTCAAGTATCCATCTCCTACCACTACCGAGTATTTTTTAAGCTCGATAAAGTTGCTTTGATTCTTAAGATCGGAATATTGAGTATGTTACACAGACCCATTACAAAGAGAACTAGATTTCTTAAAGTTTGGAGACTTATATCTAATGAAATTTGCTGTAATTGATCGATATCTTTTGTGAACCAATGTTCAGACCCGCATGAGAATGGATCTTCCTAACATTCTTGTAGTCAAACAAGGTCTTGCAAAAACAATCTAGTTATGAAATCGATCGAATAATATCTTATTTCTCTTGGCTGGTTCCCTGGTTATAACCGCTAATTGACACCTTTTCCTAGACAGTTGAAATGATTTGTGGTATTGGTTTTCATAATAATTAAAGACGATTTTTGGTCAAAATGTAGAACTCTTTAAAACCGTGAAGGTCCCTTTGGTACGTGACAATCTTTGGTCAATGTATCAGTAAAGCTCTTTAAAATACGCAAGAACCTATTGATAGGTAACTAACTTTTAGAGAATAAGAAACATACTCTAACAAGGAAACTCAATAAAAGAATATAATAATATTGTTTAATTATAAATTAAAAAAAAAACTTTAGAATTATCGATCTCAGATTCTCAGGGTCGGTTCAACCATTTTAGAGCCCACTGCATGATAAGAACAGGGGCGGATCCACGCTTGGGTTTCGGGTTCACCGGAACCCGTTGGTTTTTAAAAATTTATTAGAATTTTTTTTTTAGTGTTAAAAATCTTAGTGAACCCATTAGTATTGTAAAAGGTGAATCCTACCATTAAAATCGTTTGG
>WOUH02000002.1:148908-163625 GCA_009936405.2 Stevia rebaudiana
ACTAAACGAAAACCATGCTTATTAAGCAACCATCCCGACACAAGATTCTTGCGCACTTCGGGAACATAGAGCACATTGCTCAAAGTGAGGTCCTTCCCCGAGGTCCACTTCAAGATCACACTGCCTTCACCCTTGATATCGGCAGTAGCTGCATTACCCATATACAACTTGTCATCACCCACCACCTCCTTAAACGTATTAAAGAGGGACCTATCGGGACAAACATGACGGGTAGCCCCGGTGTCGATCCACCACCCATTAGGGTCATTTGACACCAAATTGACCTCCTCCATCATATGGGTGAGGTCGGTAATCATAGCAACTAGAGTCATATCATCCTCCATCATGTGAGCTCTCTCACGTTTTGGTTGTTTACAATTATCCGTACGGTGACCAGATTCACCGCAAGCGTACTTAATGAGGTACAAGATGAGTGTTTATAACTAAAGCTACAGTTGTATACTCGTAGGTATTACACGCTGGATCTTATACTAGATAAATTATCTACGTATAAACAAATAAACAAACCATGCTATCATAATTACATACAAGGATCTAGTAAACTTGATTTGACTAGTTGTTACAAAACATTAAATGAAAGTAAAGCAGGATCTTCTGTTGTGATCTTCATATTAAGGTTGCATTTAATGTTTGTCAAATGTTGGAATGGAATAGTTGAACGTGCACATTGTTTGTCAGCAGATCAGTCAGTTCAGCCGTACTACCAGCTGGTAAATCTTCCTTTGGTATATGCAGTTTTTGGGAAGATCTCTTATTCTGCTTATCAACACATGTATAGAATCTGTCTATCGGTACCCTGTACTTCGGTAGTACTATGAACATTGGTAGATCACTTGTTCTGCTGATAAACTATTATTTCAACAGAAGTAGAGATAGTTTACTAGTAGATCAAACTTCTGCCGACAGACTGCGTCTTCCGCAGAACTTGGACTTGTGGGATGAAACCAAGTGAAAAGACTTAGTTTTGGATAGCACCAGCCTGAAATGATCTTACAAATGTTGGCTAAGATTCGTACCTAATATGTTGACTAGCTTCTACAAGAGGTTCAGCCGTAACTTTAAGTTTAAGTGAATTGATGAAGTTGATCAAAACAAAGTTTTAACCTGATCAAGTGAAGCTGACCACAACCTAATATTAGCATTGTTTATTTTGACAAGGTCTTTGAACAAGAGTGTGACACAAATGGTTTTAGGATGAGGGTTCATTTATGTTATGACCCTTCAGTTGAAGGTTCTTGGTTCCGTCACCGAATTGGCAAGCAAGGTAGTTGGTGAGCTTCAACATGACCAAGGTGAGCTTCATCTTGCTGAAGGTGAGTGTATTCGTGACACCAAATTAGTTGCTAAAAGGATGTGTCTAATCTATTTAAAAAAAAAATAATTGTTTGAGATGACTTGCAAATTTCCAAATTTTTTATCGACTTAGTTTTATCTCTTAAAAGTTGAATTTCTCCTGAGGCTAGAAGTATTGTAATTTTGACATGTCGTATTATAGAGGAACATCATACCAAGTTGCTTCATTAATTTTAAATTATTGAATTTAATTCTAAGCAAGTCCTCTCTTTCTTATCTTGCATCCATTTTGTTGTTACGCAGGCCTTACGTACTAAAAGTTACTTGGTTTGGGTTGCATATAGCGTTTTAGGGCTTATTTTGCTATTGGGCTAAAGGTGATGTTGGGCTGATATTGCTGTTGGACTAAAAGTGGGAGCCAACTCCAATGTTCGTTCTTTTTCTTTGCATCAATCAAGTTCAGCCCCTCTTTTTAACATAAAAATATTCGTATCTTTTTTCTATCTTCCTCTTAATATTTTACCAAATACCAACTTTTTCTAAATCGTATAAATTTTTTTGTTTGACCCTTCACATACCATTCAGCATTCTATATCTCAATTTATATTCCAATAACAAAAGGATATTTTATATTTATTTTTTCTCTTTTATACACTCTAAAAAAAAAACTATAGAGATTCTTTATATTTAGAGAATCTTTATCCATAAAAATCTAAATTTCAAAAATACAGAATAAGATGTAGGTGTAAAAACACAAATTCTCTATAATTTGGAGATAGATGTAAGTTGTATTATCATGAATTTTTCCCTAGATACTTTGGTGTAGTTATTTACTGTCTTCTAAGCTTTGTCAGTAAATATGAGTATTTTCATTTTATTTTTTTGAATTGCGAGTAATTATGAGGATCTGATTTCACACCGTAACACGCTAGCCTGTTTCATTTTTAGGTTTTATGGTGGCGTGACGTGGTAAGTCTCAACATAAATCAATTTGGAAAATCATTTAATTACACTACAAGAAAACATGGGCAAACAACATTTAAGGGTATAAAATAGAGTTTTACAAAGATTTTCTCAAAAGTCAAAAAATATAAGTTGGTCATAGTCAATATGTTTGACTTTCTTGGAGATAATAGAACTCTTCAGATAAGATTCACTTATTTCTTTCAATTCATCTTTCACTTCTTTCATGTTAGGCCTTTTCTTGCCCTCTATCTCCACACATTTTTTTGCAAGATTGGCAACTTTAATAATATGGTGTTCAAGCCCGTAATCCTTTACTTTAGCATCAAGAACTTGAATCAAGCAACCCATTTCCAACGAAGAAACGAAATATGTCGCCAAACCCCACTCACTTTCGGTTCCATCATGTGAATAAACCTTTCTCCCCGTAAGCAGCTCCACAAGAACCATGCCAAAACTATAAACGTCACTCTTCTCGGTTAAAATTCCTGAGCGGAAGTACTCAGGATCTATGTACCCAAGGGTTCCATGCACCAAAGTTTGTAAGTGACTCTGATCAACGGGAATGAATCTTGAGATACCAAAATCAGAAACTTTAGCAGTGTAGTCATCAGTTAAAAGTATGTTTGATGTTTTAATATCTCTATGAATGATTTGTGTGGTTGCGTGTATATGAGCTAGGGCTTCTGCGGTTCGTGTGGCTATGTTTAGGCGCCTTTCAAATGTCAAGGAGGAAATAAACTCCTTTTCGTGTAGGTGTTGGAAAACAGTTTTGTTGGCTATAAACTCATAAACGAGAAGTGGAGTTTGTGTCTCTAAACAACAGCCCAAGAGTTTGACGACATTTGGGTGGCTAATTCCTGATAGAATGATCACCTCATTTATAAATTGTTCAATCTGGTTCTCATCAATTGACTTGGACCTCTTGATAGCGACCATAGTTTTGTCTGCTAGAATACCTTTAAAAACCGTACCGTAACCTCCTTGACCGATGACATTGGTTTTGTGGAAATTTTTGGTTGCCTTTTCAAGTACTCGTGCCGAAAAAATCTTTGCCATTTGAGAAGTTTGTTTGGATTCAAAAAGTAATTTTTGAAGAACCAAACCACCGTTTTTCTTAAAGAATTTCTCCCTATTTTTCAAAATCTGCCTTCGTTTGAGCCCTCCGTATAAGAATAGTAATAGCATGAAAGATGCTGCACTCACTGTTTATTGATTAAATTTGTTTATTAGAAATTCTTAAAGTTCTTGCTTTTATTTTAACAAATAAGTTAAATTTATTAAAAGAGAATTAGGGAACACATAACAATAACCAACTATTTAGTTAATTTTTTGCTATTAAGAGCGATTTAAGTCATTTATGTTAAATTTTCATATTGTGTTATTGTGAAGTTATCTATATCTCACCGGAAAAGATAGACACTTGTGAATAAGTGCAACGGTTCCCATTCTTTCTACCGTCACCGTTTTGACCAAATGGGCATACACATTTGTAGCTTCCTTTTGTGTTAACACAACCGTATATGCAATCATCCTTCTTTTCTTCACACTCATTAATATCTGAAAGTTCATGAAAAGTTATCGACAATCCGGTGTAACTCTGTTAATTTAGTACAAGAAAACTGGGCATTCGTGACCGCAATTTTGTCGCATAAACTTGTGTGGTCGCGAATGCCCATTTTTAGACAATATATTTCTTTTGCGACTCAAATTAGCGACTACTTTGACCGTCACAATATGCGACTGATTTGCGGCTGCTCTATTTTGCTACCACACAATTTTGCGACTACTTTGCGACTATAGTGGAGTGATTATTGTTGCAAATTTTGCGACTGATTTCGGTCGCAAATCAGTGGGTAAATTTGCAACGTTGTTTTTAGTCGAAAATGCAGGTTTTCTAGCTAGTGTAATAACATTAAGAAAATAAGCATAAACATTGTTACCTCGACACCCAATATACGGGTTTCCCCCGAATCCTTCTCGAGGACAATGACAACGATACCCCTCGTAACCTTGATTAAATTCATCCAAAACATCACTACACACACTATTTTCTTTGCAAGCATAATTCCCACCTTTCTTTTGAGCTTCCTCACAACTTGTATTCCCAACGGACCATCCCAAATTAACCGGAAAAGATCGATTATGCATATTATCCAGATCCGTTTCTTGAAACGTGTAATGATCTTTCTCAACAAGAAACCCGTAAGTGCAGTTATTATAATTCCAATTTCCGACATAGTTGTCAGTATTTCTTTGAGTATGGATCCGAAAAGTTGTCAACTTATAAGGAACCGGAACCTGGCTGCAACCCATGCCTAAACACGAACCGTTGGTTAACATATTGCAGCCAGTCATCGATAGACACCCGGATATGTAATCTTCACCATCAATGGTCTTCATGTCGGCTCTTGCATCGCACCCAACCGTGGTTAAGAGGTTCAGTGAGTCGGAGATTGGGAATCTTGACAGCTTGACTTTGGGTTCACTCGGTGTACGATTAAGTTTGGGGTAACAATGATGAGCCACTGGTAACAAACCATGCATATAACCATCAAGTGATATGTCTAATAGTTTGAAACTCGTATTCCAGATTTGTAGTTTCGAACAGTTTACATGATACAATTTGTTCAAGTAACAACCTTTTACGGTTCCAAAAGGATATGGAATTGACACATTTCCGCATTTATCTGGGCAGCCGGGCAGCGATTGAGCTGCAATTGTTTTTGATCGTATCGCGATTAGTATTGTTAAACTCAGAAGGAGTTTAAGTTGTATTTCCATTGCATATGGAATTGAAATCCGTCGTTAATCAGTTTCTTATTTGTATCAAATCGTTCCAAGCCGGCCTTTGGATTATTTGTTGCTCTTATGTTATTAACTTCACATGGTAAATATTTGGAAATCAGCTAAAACAATCAGAAATTGTTGTTATTGTTGTGTCTTTAAGTCCGTACATACATACATCTTTGATTATATCGAACCATGAAACAGGGCTAATGATTCATTGGAAAAATATTTTGTTGCAGAATTTTTTTAAAAAATAACAACTTGTTTGGGCCGTTTGTAAAGTTAAATATGACTTTATTCGTGTGTAATTTTTTTTTTATATAATAAACCTTATATTTTAATAGGTATCCTTTCTTTTATCGGTGCTTAACATGGGAAAACATTGGGATATTATAACTCACACATAGAGAGTATGAGAAGTATAGTGTCACACTTCCTAGTTAGATCATCCCAAACAAATGAGTCTTAGATCAATTGGCTTAGAAAGAGACTGTCCTTTAAATTTTTCAATCGCTTATGGTGGCGCTGACACGGAGTTGGGTGATCTGAGATGTTGGTCTCCGGTGTCTTCAATAGAAGCTTTATTTGATTTTCTAGAGAGTTACAGATCTGATAAGGTGGTCAAAGTTGATGGAATTCAACTATATATGATATTTTTTGTAAAAAAGGGGCGGAAACGAACTAGATGATGTTAATTAAGTAACCCCGAGAAATTACAAACATGTTTTAAGCTACTACATAATATATAACCAAACCAAAATGAAATGCTTTACTGAACATCTCGTTGCAATTTTTTAGAGTATATATATAAATTTTGGTTACGCTAAAAGTGAAAAAAATGTAAAAAGTCTAAAAAGTCATATTAAAAGTATAAGAAGTCGGGTCAAACGAAGTCCGATTGACCTCATTCCGGCGGCGTTAGAACCGCCTCGGTAAACCCTAAATAAACCTATTTGGTTTAGCTTTTAGGGGTTTAGATTTTCGCTTTTAAGGTTATATTTCAATTTAGCCTATATATTTAGCCTTTAGGGTTTAGTTTTGAGGTTTAACTTTATGTTTAGGGTTTAGTTTTGCGATTTAATTAGAGGTTTAGGGCTTAGCATTAGGGTTTAGCTTTAGGGTTTAGCTTTTGGGGGTTTAGATAAAAGTTTTTAAGGTTATATTTCAATTCAAGGTATTTTGTTTAGCTTTTATGGTTTAGTTTTGGGGTTTAACTTTATTTTTAGGGTTTAGCTTTAGGATTTAGAGGTTTAGGGCTTAGCATTAGGGTTTACCAATAGGGTTTAGCTTTAGGGTTTAGGTTTTAGGTTTTAGTGTTAGTTTTTTAGGGTTTAGCATTATTTAGGGTTTAGATTTTGGATTTAGGTTTTATTGTTTAGCTTTAGGTTTTAGGGTTTTATTTAGGGCTCGAGAAGACGGTTCTAATGCCGCCGGAATGTGGTCAATCGGAGTTCGTTTGACCCGACTTTTTACATTTTTGACCCGACTTTTTTAGACTTTTTACACTTTTTTCACTTTCTAGAATAACCTCACCATATATATATATATATATATATATATATATAGTTTTGTGGATGAAAATGATTAGACAATATCTGCTTAGGCTATGCGGTGTGTCCGTTTGAGTGAGGGTTTGAGTGTGTGTGCCACACAGGAGAGAAAGTGACTCACATGAGTGTGTGGAAGGGTGGGTGAGTGGGGTGTGAATGGATAAAAAAGTAGGAGGTTAATGTGGTGTTTTGTGATTGGTAGGAGGGTAATGTGAGATATTGTGATTGGTTGTAAATAATAAACGAAATAGATGGCAACGCCCATGGCTAGTGCCACGGCTTGAGTGATACGCCCAAAATATGAGGGGGTGGGGCAGTGTTGGACGTGATAAGAGGCGTGGGTGCACCCACTCCCTGAGACACACCGGATAGTACGTGTTAAAGGGAGCCACAGTCTCGTGAAAGCGGAGACATTTTGAAAACATTGTCGTCAAATACAACCTCATTAAATTTTCTATATATAAAAATATTATCTAATCTAATTATAAATAATTTATTTTAAAAAATATCACGTCAACACAGCATTAGAAAAAAGAATATCTTTTTTTTTTGTCTTAAAACTAAAATATACTTTCACGATATTATACCGTGAAAACGGTGTTGATTGAGATATATTTTTTTATGATACTTTTCACGAGCCGTTTTTCAAAAATCGGGTCCGGTCTTCTTGCGTCCTAAAAGCTTACAATTTAAAACATGTAAGCATAGAATTATATATAAAAAAAATATAATTCAATTCGAAAAACAAAAATAAAAATTATATTTTTACCTAAAATTTTGTCCTCAGAACAAATCGCCAAACTTATAGCCAACACAAGCTCTTCATAAGCCGTCCACCTTTCAATCCGTCTTCGAGTAGTCTCCACATTTGTGCTTGTTTGAGTTTGTTTTTTCTTGGTTTTGAATGAATTAGTTGGATAAATAGTTAGTATTGATTGAGGTTAAATTGGTTGAAGTGTTGATTGGGATCCAATTGAAAATTTTTAAAAATATAGAGAAATGAGAGGTTTTAGATAAGAAAGTATACTAAAAAATTAGTAAAGGGATGTACTATATAGAAAAAGAAAATTGAATATTTTTTAAAGAGCAAGAGTCATATGACCAAAATGGAATCCACCCTAACATTCAAAAACCATCCCAAGCCTGTTGTCCCCTCCACGTTGATATGATCCACGCCCCACTCATCCCTCCATGACGTGATGTTTCGGACGTGAGTGGGATGCCACGTCCTCCCTCATCCCCCTATCCCCAACCACTACATATAGGCTAAACATGCCACTCACATTTCAAATGTCAACAAGCTATTAAATACCACCTACCCATCAATAATTTCTTATTAATTAGTTGTAACAAGAAAAATAATATAAAATGATTTATATTATATATGTGAAGGTGAACTCAAATGATGAAATTAGTTTTTAAATCTTGGTTACTACAAAGAAGTTAAACATTACCACAAATGATGAAAATTCTCTCTCGAGAAACAATCAAGCCCTCATCTCCAACCTCTTCTCATCTTCATACTTGCAATCTTTCAGAGATGGACCTCCTCATCCCAAAATTTTACATCCCACTGGTTCTCTTCTATCCAAACAACGACGATGTCAGCTTAACTTCTGAACAAAAAGCCATCATGCTGAAGAAATCCTTATCACAAAGTGTTGAAAGTTTATAGTTCTTTTCTCATCTTAATGGGCTTATAATATGTTTATTGTGCAGGCTTATGTTCAATGGGCTCCTTCTCAAGATAATTACAAATCTGGCCCAATTCCTTCTGTTTATTCAGCTGCAATTCATCTCAATTGATGGCAGCTAGGGTTTCTTCTTCAAGTCGACCGTTGGAGCTTTGGCTATTTAAAAGATGCTCATTTGTCTTCTAAAAATATAATCTTTCAATCTCTTATACCTATTTCGTTCTGATTCCCATGTAGCACTCAAGAGACTTCATCTGTCGTCCTTTTTTTCTTATTGTTCCTAATTGTTCTTTGTATTTTTGAAATGTTTTTTGGTTTGAAATACAGATTTACCATTTTTGACATGGTATCAGAGCCCTAGGCTCTTGATTCTTGGATCTTTAGATTTGTGTTTGGCCCTGATCATATGGGTTCAAGCACAATTCAACCAGAAAAAAGGATTTTTCCGATTGAAGAATTCCTTAAATTATATTGTTTGAAAGTAATTCATTATCCGTGTCAGCTCGATTGGGCTCTCATCAAGCTCGGTCATTGCTTCTAGTGTTCTTGTTTTTGAGCGTTCGAATTTATGGCTCGTACGAGCTTATCCTTATCAGTCGGTTTCTTCTATTTTCTCTTTTTTTTTGAATTAGGGGTTTCAATCCCTTCGTATTCAGATTGAGAGATTAAGAGCGTTTTGTCAAGATGTTTTTCAACATTGCTCCTGCATTTCTTCAGCAATTTTGTCTTTCATGTATTAAAGTTTCCTCATTTCAGTCTCACGACTGAGACTATTAGACTTGTTCTTGGTATAGTTTATCGACTCACTATTGTGCTGGATTCTCTCTGTTTGGTTGTCCCTAATTCAAGTTCAAGTAAATTTGATTATCTGATTCTTGGAAGCTTCTATAGGCTCTGTTTCATGTAGGTTCTAATGACCTGCTCTATTTCTGCTACTGATTAATCAACTTGTTCTTCTTCCATGTGACCTATTGCTATTACCCTAATCCTTATTGAAGTAATTTTCCGCTGCTACTTGTTGTTCAAATGGATTAGGGATTGTTATCATAGAAACTGCTACTGCTGTGCGTGTCTTCTTCGTGTCCTAAGATTCGATCTAAGGCTCTCATTTTTAATCAATCGGTTGACGAAAGCCAACTGAAGTTTAGTTGGATTCTTTGTGTGGTTATTTAAGTTTTATTGAGACATTCTTGGTCTATTGGGGTTTAAAAGTCACTGATTGGTCAATTGGCTCACATTCGAACAATTGGATACTGGTTTGCAATATCTTCCGCTGCTGTAATTGTGGTGCCTTCGGCCCTCATTTTCCCTCAAGTTGGACTAATCATTTCGATTAAGAGAAGTTTGCTTAATTAGGGTGGTTGAGACCCTATTGTTCCATTCTTGAAGGGTGATTCTTTTTTGTTGCTGTGATTACAAGTAGAAGTCCTCTCTTTAAACTCTATTGCTGAAGATATTTTCTGATCTTGAATTCGCATTTGAAACACCATCACTTGGGTGAGTTCGTTCCATCTCTTTTATTTTAAATTTGTTTTCACATGATTCTTGCTTGTTTAGGCATTCTATGGTTGACCGGCACTGGATTTTTCAGTATCGTTTAAGTGGTGCATGTTTTTTCACTGAGGACATAGTTATAGATGTTCTAATTTGTTATCACTGTTTTGATTCAATCAAACAAACTTTTTTTATGAACAAACTGATGAGATTTGCTTTCAGTACTTTAAATGAAACATTTTTTTGCTAAAGAGCTTCTATGGGCACCATTTGAATTAAAAAAAAGGATCTGATATTGAAAATTTTGGGTTTTTTAAAGCCATTTAAAAAAAAAAAAATTTGCAAAGGGATCGAGTTGTTAGTGTCCATTTTCTGCCATGATCTTGATGTTCACCATATTTGGTCTTGGGGAGATAAAAAGTATTAAAGAATAAGTGATTGTTAATTGGACGTTTGTTAATTAACTAAAGCTCTTGGGTGAAGTTGTTTTTGAAAAAGGTCATGCTTGGTCCTATCTTGGATAAATATTGAGGTTAACGGTTTTTCACGTATAATGGTTTAAAGGTTTGACTTCGTAAAAGGCTACCTTGATTACATGAAACTTCCTTGCCAAAGTTTCTTATTATCTGTGTTCTCTAAAAGAATATGTTTACGCCTCAAAATGATCATGTGGTTTGGATCTAAAATCTGTCTTTGGCTGTTTTGTTTACTCTGTGTGAGTTCTTTTTTTGTCTAATTGCAAAATGTTATAATTACAAGGTATAGTAAGTCTCTCATGTAATCAGACTTTGTTTTGAATCATGCGAGTGACTTCTTTCTTAACTAGTAAAACAAATATCTGAATAATTAGATCGTGTCTTGATTTGTTTTTATTCTATATCATGAAAAACCTGTCTATTTTGGTTCCTTAATGGTTTGCTTGACCCGGAAGTCCTATGGTCACTCTTGTATCTAATTAGTCGAACCATATGATTTGAGTGTTTTAACAAGATTGATCTTGATTCTTTGACAGCCTTGTTTATTCTCTCTTGGGTAAGAGATTCTATAGGATTTGTTTAAAATCTGTTTGGTTGTGTTTTTCTAGTCTGGTATAACTTTTGCTATTCTTATTTAGTATATTCAAACTTATGTCTTCAATCTTGTGATTCAGTCTTTATGTGAAGTTGTAAAAGTTTTTGACTAAGTCAAATGAGACTTTATGTTCTTCATAATTCTTGTCTTTATACATTGCCGTGTGGCTCATTTCTTTCTTATCGAATATGGTTTCGGTAGTATGATATAATGGTATGATTCTTTCTAATATGTGCCATGTGGCATTGTTTGAGGGTTTTTTTCTTTGTCGACGATGAATCCAAAGAAAAAAAAAAATCATTGTTTGATAAGAATATTTTGTGATAATTATGTTGGGAGAAAATTCTTTATGACAACTTGGGTTATATAGATCTATTGTTTAAACCTTGTTCTTTTTGGAGTGTGGATTCAAAGTCCATTATTCAGTTAGAACTGTTTTCTCCGCAATTGTTCAACAAATTTTGGTTTAAAATCCTTGTCTATCAAATTTGGGTTTAAAAACCCTTGTTTATCAAATTTGGGTTAATAACCCTTGTCTATCAAATTTGGGTTAATAACCCCCCTTGTCTATCAAATTTGGGTTTAAACCTTGTCTATCAAATTTGGGTTTAAAAACCCTTGTTTATCCAATTTGGGTTTAAAAACCCTTGTCTATCAAATTTGGGTTTAAAAATTCTTATCAAATTTGGGTTTAAAAACCCATGTCTATCAAATTTGGGTTCCAAAACCCTTGTCTATCAAAATTTGGGTTTCAAAACCCTTGTCTATCAATTTTGGGTTTCAAAACCCTTGTCTATAAAATTTGGGTTTCAAAACACATGTCTATCAAATTCGGGTTTCAGAACCCTTGTCTATCAATTTTGGGTTTCAAAACCCTTGTCTATCAATTTTGGGTTTCAAAACCCATGTCTATCAAATTCGGGTTTCAAAACCGTCTATCAATTTTGGGTTTCAAAACCCATGTCTATCAAATTCGGGTTGCAAAACCCTTGTCTATCAATTTTGGGTTTCAAAACCCTTGTCTATTAAATTCAGGTTTCAAAACCTAGTTTGCCAAATTCAATTTTCAAAAACATGTTTATAAAATTTGGACCTCAAAACTTAGTTTGTCACATTTGGGTTTCAAAACCTTTATTCACAGTTTTTTAAAATTGGGGTTCATACACTTTTGAATTGGGTCACCCTAGGGTGTAGTCGGCCACCCTAGTTTTATTCAATTGCCGCGTACTCATCAGCCGGAGGAATCCGGAGTGAAGGAGATTATACTCCGGGAAAACTTGGTTGTGAGAAAATTCGTTTTCTCTAACTCGAAACTAAGTGAGCTTAAGAACAAGGTCGCACGTACAGGTGGATCTATAAATAACCCTACACGGGTTGAAGTATTGACATCTCTGCGATTTCAGTTTTTACAAGACACCTTCACGTGATTGAGAAGAATTTTAATATAAGGGTTAGTTTTTACAATTCTATCTTTAATCTTATAAGCCTATTTAAGTGTCTATATATTTTTTGTGATTCACGGATTTATTGAATGATGAAATAATGAAGTAATGAACTAATCAAGTTAATTAGTTATCAACGATGGTACCAAACTACCAATCCAGTTAATCGATAGTTTGTTTAATTTAATTATTTGATATTTTAAATTCATTTGTTCATTGAGTCATTGGTTTGCTTTCTGATTAAAGAATCTTTTGTTTGAATAAAACTTATTTTCTAATTCATTGTAGTATTGCACATGACACAAGCCACATGGTTTCTTCAGTTTATTGTTTTAATATTATATTCAATATTTTAATAATTCAATAATTCATATTTGTTTTAAATTTGTTTAATAAATAGGTTATTATTTTGATTGCTACTGCCACACGAAGTCTTAGAGAGTATAGATTGTTAAGTGGTGATCAAAGAATTTGCTACCAAGGATGTTAGGTGAGCTTCATGAATCATGGCTAGCTATTAGTATATTACGGTTTGTCAGTATAATACTTTGATTTTGTTATGTTTATTGTTATAACTTTAATCATTGTTTTTAAAAGAAAATTATATAATTGATAATTCGTTCGGCTCTAAGGGCATTTTTTTCTCTCGTCTCGGATACTTAAATCCACAAGACCAGCCCTGAAATTATTTGATATATATATTAAGTAACAATGTTATAAGCGCTAAAAAAATAAATGTTTATACACTTTTATGACTAAAAATTATGTTTTGAGATTTTGAAATTATTCATATAAACTTTTTATATATAAATTCTTTAAATTTAGTTGATAATTATACAAATTAAAGAAACGTCAAATTTATTATTTAAGTAGAGTAAGTGCGATTTTTCTTTATAAGATTTGCAAGACTTAAACGTCCATCCTTAAAGTATATATTTTGTTGTAAAAGCATATTCTCATTAATAATTACCCGATAAATACTCGACGGGTTTAAGCCGAAGATACCCAATGATTATTTTTAGTAAACTAATTGGTATACTCGAAACCCGTGGGTATACCTGATAGAAACCCGTCGGATTTTGGGCCGGGTTTGAGATATGGTTTTTTAATCGGGTATGGGGTTGAAATTACCCAAACCCTACTCATTGCCATCTCTAGGTACGTGTGTGTTTTCTATTGGTTGTTGACTGAAGTTGTAAGCTAAAAAACATGTTAAAAAAACTTGATTAAGTGTTTATTTGATGATTCTTCCTTAAAAAAGTCAATGGAATAAAAAAAAGGTTTTCTAAGTTTCTTTAAAATAGGGTTTTGTTACTAATATCTTTATGTGAGAAAGTAATTCTTAAATTAAATATTTTCTCCCGTTTACATCTTATTCTTTATAATTCACTAAATATCACTTTTTAATTCAATTAAATAATAACTTTTTATACCTTTATCACTGATTTTTCTCTCTCTTATTCAATTAAATAATAATTTTAAACATTTATCATTACATTTTTCTCTTCCCAATTTATTTTGATGAACAGTGTTTTATATATTTACATGTTTCATCAGTTTCTTTATATCTTCTTATTCATAACCAATATTATACTATCTCTATAATATAAAAAATTCACCACATAATATAACCAAACGTGAAACATTATAATCCACCTACCCACCAATGATTTCTTATTATTTAATTATGACGATAAGAATAATATAAAAATGATTTGTATTTTATATATGTGATGGTCAACTCAAATAGGTTCTAAATCTGGGTGATTGCAACGAAGGTGAACATTACTAGCCACAATCAATGATGAAGATAGATATTATCTCTCGAGAAACAATCAAACCTTCATCTCCAACCTCTTCTCATCTTCATACTTACAATCTTTCAGAGATGGATCTCCTCAACCCAAAATTTTACATGCCACTGGTTCTCTTCTATCAGGATATCAGTTTAACTTCTGAACAAAAAGCCATCATGTTGAAGAAATCATTGTCACAAATCATTGTCACAAAGCCTAACTAGACACCCACATCAACATTCGTTGATTGTAACGACGACGGACTTGTATTTGTTGAAGCTAGAATCGATAGCGAACTTGACACAATCCAAAGTATGCTTACTTCTGACGATGAAGCAATATTGGAGCAACTTTTTGCTGATGATCTGGTGATGTTAAAACCCCAGTCCTAGCGCACTTAGTAGCAGTAAGTCAGGGTCAAATCCACGGGGAGTATGGTGGAAAGAATTGCTTTTATGACAAAAAGTTAAATTCAAGAGATTGGTTTGCAGTTTTAGAACTCAGTTTGAATCTGAAGCAGGTAAAGTAATTAGAAAACAGTTGTGAGAAGATGTGATCCTCCCGGGACTCAGTTTGTTTGAGATTATGTTCAGTTGATTATCC
>WOUH02000002.1:163725-177068 GCA_009936405.2 Stevia rebaudiana
ATAATTATTGTTGTAATGTACTGAACATGATTGTAATATAACTTATGCTTCCGCTATCAATGTAAACACTCTGTTATAATTGTAATGAAATGGTTTGTTTGGTATAATTTGAGTTGCGCATTATATACCGGTTGACTCGATCCTGCCGTTTGACTGACCCGGTTTGTGACGCACGCCCTCTGGACCGGTCGGAGACCGGGGGCCGGGGAGCGGGGTGTTACAATTATTATGGTTATTTGATTATAATAACTTTAATTTTTACTTATTAACTGAGAATACTCTCAACTAAAGAAGTGCTTATTAGTACTTCCAATTTATACTTATTTTCTTCTGTCACATTTAACCAAAAAATAAGTTAATAAAAAATTAAACAATTAGCTCATTTCAATTAGTTTGGAAGTGTCAGCAAAAAGAGTTGAAAGTTAGAGAATGTTAATAAACATTTGCTTAATTGAAAGTATTCATGACCAGTAGGTGAAAGGTAAGATTATTATAATTGAATAACCCTTATAAATGTTATTTGTAAGAAAAGGCTTTCTTTTTTTTTTAAACATGGTTTTTCAATAAAAACGTTATTTTATTAGGTTTTCTAATAAAACCGTTATTCCTTATGTTTTTTCTAATAAAAGCATTAAATAAAATCTCCTTAAAATTGTTAAAAAAGTATAATATTTTAAATTAAATATGAAAATAAAAAATTTAAAATGAGAATTTTAGTTAAAGTAGGGACTATAATTAAATTTGCATAAATAACAAATTACACTTGTGTTTGAATTTCTTAAAAACACTCTTTTTAGCTTTAATAAAATCTCCCTTCTCTTTCTCTCCACCTCTCCCCCACTCCACACTTCTCTCCCCAATTTTCTACTCCATCTTTCTCTCTCCAAAAACTCAATTTCAAAACCTAATCAGATTCCTCTCGTTTCCTCCGATCACCTGCAACCATGACATCAACGGCGCGTGAGGAGAACGTCTACATGGCCAAGCTCTCCGAGCAGGCCGAGCGTTACGAAGAGATGGTCGAATTCATGGAGAAGGTCTCCGGCTCACTCTCCGGCACCGACGAACTCACCGTCGAGGAACGCAACCTCCTCTCCGTCGCGTACAAGAACGTCATCGGCGCTCGCCGTGCTTCCTGGCGCATCATTTCGTCGATTGAGCAGAAGGAGGAGTCACGCGGTAACCAGGATCATGTTTCTGTGATCAAGGATTACAGATCGAAGATCGAGAAGGAGCTTTCTGACATCTGCCACGGGATTCTGAAAATGCTTGATACGAAACTCGTTCCGTCAGCTTCTTCCGGTGATTCAAAGGTGTTTTATCTGAAGATGAAGGGGGATTATCATCGGTACCTTGCGGAGTTTAAATCTGGTGGTGATCGTAAAGATGCAGCTGAGAACACTCTCAATGCCTATAAGGCTGCTCAGGTATGAAAGTCTAGATTTACATATACAAGTTAGAACTTCATAGTTGATTTGTGTTCTGGAACTCAAATTAGGAATGCAAAAGCAATTGATTCGTTTACAATATGTAGATCTGCTACATCACTTTGAATTTAGAAAATACTTTGACGCATACAATTGTTTTCACTTAGCAGTTGCAGAAGTACATTGTTATGTTCTCCTTGACTTTGATTGATCTATGTACGTAGATTTTGCATATGCTAATTAGGATTTTAAGTATGATTAACTTAGGTTTTGTTAATGATTTTGGTGATCTTCGATCCAATCATGTAGCTAGATGATGTAGTGCTATTTGTTTAGTGATTAAGTCTTATGAAAAGGAGAACTCTTTGATATTGTTTCTAGTTTTCTATCATTGCATATGGAATTGAATTGATAAAAATCAACTACTTGATAGCTCAGATTAACATATCTTATTTTTATAAATTATTTTGTCATTATTGATTTGTAATGCAAGATTTAATCTTGCAGGATATTGCTAATACTGAACTTCCCTCAACGCACCCAATTCGTCTAGGATTGGCTCTTAACTTCTCAGTATTCTACTATGAGATTTTGAACTCACCAGATCGTGCTTGCGGTCTTGCCAAACAGGTATAAAGTTTTAAAAACTGTAATCACTTTTACGATTATTTGTATACTGTTTTGAAAAACATATTAATATAAATTCTTTAACCCTGTTTTTGCAGGCGTTTGATGAAGCAATCGCTGAGTTGGACACTTTGGGTGAAGACTCGTACAAGGATAGCACTTTGATCATGCAACTTCTTCGCGATAATCTTACTTTGTGGACATCTGATATGCAGGTATAAACCAAAAAACAACTTCTATTAGATAGTCGAAAGCAAAATCTCCAAAATACCCTTTGATTATAATTTATAATTACAAGCAAGTTATTCAAACATGAAAATGAATTGATTTTATAATCTCGACATATGAATATTGCAACAGGATGAGGGCGGTGATGAGATTAAGGAAGCTGGTGCAACCAAACAAAGTGAGGAACAAAAGGAGTAATAATTTTCGTGTGTCTCGTGTTCTATCATCGGATTTATTTTCGTTAGAAAAATGACTATTTAGAGGCTTTGATTATCTTCAAATGTGTTGAACTGAATAGTTATTAGTAATTAATTTGCTTTTATTCGTAAGACTTATTTGGTGGAGTTATTATTTGTTTTGTCGTCGATTCATTCATCAAAATAAATTTGACGATTTTCGGTCATTTTAAAAAGTCAAAGTTTGCAGTTGTGTGTAGAAAAAATATGGTCAAAGCTTGCAAAACATGATATATATTAACAGTTGATGCTAGATTTCCTTTTTTTTTTTGGATATGGGTCCATAAAAATAAATTTTTTTTATGTTTGTTTGAATTCTCATCAAATGGGAGCCGTCCACCTAAAAGTATCACAAATGACATCGTGTATTTATATATTTAAATTTAAATCACTAGCCTAAAGCTTATGTGTAACACATGTCAAACAAAATAAAAGAATTTATAAATACATTAACATAAAACCCGTGTATTACACAGAGCTGCCTCGTTATTGGTTGAGGTAACAGTGCCACGTGTAAGCTTGGGTTAATACTTGCTGACACTTTCTTGATTAAGAAGATAGTTAACCATTTAGCAAGCTATTTGAAGATTGAAATGCAAAAACTTCAATATTTTAAAAGAACGAAATTTGGATTTTAATAATCTCAACTTTGAGTAGGGAGATGTTTTTCAAGTGTTCATAACATACTAACTTAAGTGTTCATAACATAGTAACTTAACATATATAAGCAATGATTTAACGATAAAATTTTAAATGTTAATTATGTAACCTCGTGTCATACAAGGGTTTTAAGCTAGTACATATTATACAACTACTAAATATGTGAATTGTGTTTGTTTCTATTCATTTATATTTGTTTATGTTGAATTGTGTTCATTTTGTGTTCATTTATGTTGGTTTATTTGTTTACATCCATTGGTGCTCATTTATATCCATAAACTGTTTGTTTAACTTATTAACGAACAAACACAAATTAAACATGAAATGTCAATTACCTAAATGAACGCGCACAGACACAAAATTAGTGTTTATATATATATGTATTTGTGTTTCTTTAAAGTTAAATGAATTAGGGTACTTTGTAAAAAGCACCAGCTTAAAAAGCTAAGAAAATCATTGTTATGTTTTCCTAGTCACACCATACCAAAATCAAACCAACCCGTATCAATCTAAAGATCACAACAGTTCAACTGTAACCCGACCCGACCCACAAAATCGATATAAATACAGAATTTTGACCTAGATTTCATAATTACAGCACTTTAAGATCGAAGAGGAAGAACCACAAAGCTTTCGGATTCAAAATCTCGAGGTATGATACGTTACCATTTATTATCTCCTGTATGAAATCTGCTTCATTATCAGGCTTACACTCATGATTTTACGATTTCACCTGGTTTCTGAAAGTTCCTCGATTTTGATTTTTAGGTCTTTTTCCCCTAATCTCGATCATATGTGTTATAATTTTATTGTTAGGGTTAACGTTACTCATGTGATTTTGCATACTAACATCGTTCGATTAAGATCATTAGCGTTTCTTTCAGTTCTTTTTATGTCTGTTATCATTTTGCTGTTACGGTTACGTTAGTTATCTGATTATGCTTCTATATGGCTATTTCATACGTCCTAGAACCCTAATTTTGAATACCTCGTTACCTTGTCATTCCCCAATTTATTTCCCAATGTTGTTGTTTTTTAACATTGAGTTTTGTTTATCTATTTTTTCTGATTACGTATATGATAAACATTATACTTTTTCTTTATGCTTCTAAACATTATATTCATTTTATATTTGTAAATTTTGAAGCCATTACATTACATTTACATTCCATCTTTTGTTTAATCTTTGTTTCACATTTAAGTTGGATGTGTTTCCAGTTATAGATACCTTACAGACTACATACTACAGACTAGTTTGTTTGCTTTAATTAGTTCTTTAACATTGTAGAACCCTAATGCAGATTATTTCATTTCCCTAAATTAGTAATTTGCATCTTTTATTCTGAACAATTAGCTGTTTTTGGATCATATGTATTTATTGATCACGTTCCTGCTCTGTGATTATTCTCTGAAATCATCATATTACAGTGTCTAGTACTCCTTATGTTTATCAACTGTTATTCTGAACTTGTTATTCACCAAATTTCTACATTATCTTTCTTCGTCTTGTATATCTTACGGTATTTATCATTCGTAATGTGTTTATTTTGTTAACGACGTTTGTTTGACACCTAAATTGATTTTACTACAAGTAATGGAGAACAAATAGGAATCCTTCATGAAACTGTGTATTTATTGATTCCCTTGATTATGATTGCCAAATTTTAGCATTAAAGTTAACAATGACTAAAGTACCAAACGACTGTTTGTCTGTGTGTTAATGACAGTTGCAAACTACTTACTAGATTTCCTTAAACTGATGTTTAAAATCGATACGACTTCTGTTTGTTTGTTGTACATTGATAGAAATAACACCTGATTACACTTAGGTTGCAGAAAATATTAAACTTTGTCAAAAATAAATACATCTTGAATTTGTAATTAGGTGTTTTAATTGTGTTATTATTTGACATAATTCTATAAATATTAATATCATTATAAATTAATTGATGCAATTGTAGATGGCGCGTACCAAGCAAACTGCCCGTAAGTCAACCGGAGGAAAGGCCCCAAGGAAACAACTTGCCACCAAGGTAAATTATTATTATCATGGTTGACAACTTTCGAATGGTTTTTTGTCCCGAAGTTTCAACTTTTTCAAATAGTATGTATTCTGTCAAATCTAATTACTAAAATTTTGAAAAATTTTGATTATAATACATTTTGTTGGATAAAATGAGTTATTTTGTTTCTGCAATAAAAGTAAACTTTAGGGCTTTAGGCCATATTTTTTTTTTAACTTACTTGTTTTTAGTAGAGATTAAATTGCAATATCTTAGTTTTATATATGTATATTTTTCTTGTGTTATAAATATTTATTGTGCTTTAGGCTGCTCGCAAGTCTGCTCCAACAACTGGCGGTGTGAAGAAACCTCATAGATACAGACCTGGAACCGTTGCCCTTCGGTTTGTCACACTATTTTTCTTCTTTCTTTTTTTTTAATAATTGCTTATGTTTAATTAAATTTTAATTACGTGAAATTTTACGGTGCAGTGAAATCCGTAAGTACCAGAAAAGTACCGAACTTTTGATCAGGAAACTCCCTTTCCAGAGGCTTGTTCGTGAGATTGCTCAGGACTTCAAGGTAAAAATAAAATTACCCAACTACCCCTTATTTAAAATATATTTATATGAATATGTTTAAATGATAATAATATTAATATTATGTTCAAAATTTACAGACGGATCTGCGTTTCCAAAGCCATGCTGTGCTGGCATTGCAAGAGGCAGCTGAAGCTTATCTGGTGGGATTGTTTGAAGACACGAATCTGTGCGCGATTCACGCCAAACGCGTAACCATCATGCCGAAAGACATTCAGCTCGCGAGGCGTATCAGGGGTGAGAGGGCTTGATTTCGTTTTCATCAACTATGTGTGTGCTTTAAGTGTGTGTGTGTGTTAAGTGTTTAGACTAATAAAAAGATTTGGTGAACTTTTATGTCTGTCGGTAATCGTTTCGTTTGCTTGTTTTGTTGTCTCGTTTGCTGGATAATGTTTGAATTAGTAGTTGTAATTGAGACCTTCATGTTAGTATAACTGTTTAATCTCTTTTAATAGTTTTAACGTTTTCAATTGTCTAAAAAACATAACTAAGCTATCTAAAATGATTACCATTACAAAAGTAACATATTATTATCCATCGCAAATTAATAAAATGGATAACATTTCATGCAAATATTGAATGTTTAAGTTTGTGAAGATGTAGAAGGTTCTAAAGAACTGTTTATGAAAGATTGTCTTAGTTTTATAAGCTCCTCTTTCACTGTCTCCATATTAGGTCTTTTCTTGCCCTCTAGATTAATACAGTCTTTTGCAAGATTAGCAACATGATTAATGTGGTCACTAAACCTGTATTTCTTCACTTGATTATCAACAATTTGAATTAAGCAACCTCTTTCTAGTGTTGAAACGAAAAACATCGCCAAACCGATGTCACTTTCACTTCCGTCAGGTGAAAAAACCTTTCTACCTGTCATTAGCTCCACAAGAACCATGCCAAAACTATAAACATCACTCTTTTGTGTCAAAATACCTGAACGAAAGTACTCGGGATCTATATACCCAAGAGTACCATGCACCAACGTTCGTATGTGGGTCTGATCTATAGGAATGAACCTTGAGATCCCAAAATCAGTAACTTTAACATTGTAGTCATCTGTTAAAAGTATATTGGATGACTTGATATCTCTGTGAATGATTTGTGTGGTTGAGTGTATATGAGCAAGAGCTTCTGCTGTCTGTGTTGCTATGTTTAGTCGCCTTTCAAAAGTCATGGAAGATGCATCGTCTTTTTCATGTAAGTGATGAAAGACGGTCTTGTTGGTTACAAACTCATAAACAAGAAGAGGAGTTTGTGTCTCTAGGCAACAACCCAAGAGTCTCACAATATTTGAGTGGCTAACTTCTGATAGTATGATCACCTCATTGATAAATTGCTCGATCTGGTTCTCGTCAATCGACTTAGATTTTTTAATAGCAACCATCGTATTATCTTCTAAAGTACCTTTGTAAACTGTACCATAGCCCCCTTGTCCTATAACGTTGGTTTTGTGAAAGTTATTTGTCGCTTTTTCAAGAATTCTTGCGGCAAAAATCTTGGCCATGTGTGTGGGTTTTTTGGATTCGAATAGAATTCTCTGCAAAACCAAGCCCCCATTTTTCTTAAAAAACATCTCCCTACTCTTCATTATCCTCCTTTGTTTGAGTCCCCAATATAAGATTAGTGTTAACCCAAACGATGCTAAAATGCCTATGCCAATAGCTGTCAATTAATATAATTTGTATTAGTATAATTTACAGACCATACCTTTAGAAGAGATACTGAGTGATGTATTAGTATATTTTATACACTTTTCATTAACAAGTAGAGCTTAGACTAACCGATATATAAGAAATTTTTAGGTGACTTAGTTGCACCTAGAGGAGAACAACCACTTCCATTCTCTTTACCGTCGCCACGCATCCCAAAGGGGCACGAACAAGCGTAGCTCCCATTCATGTTAACACAACCAAATGAACCGTATACGCAATCATTTATAGGTCCTTCACACTCATTGATATCTGGAAACATCACAAACTACCTCAATATCGCATATTTTTTATTAAAAAATAAACAATAACAGTAAAAATCTTTTAATGGTATTACCTTGACACCCGTTTGGGAGGTATGGGTTTCCTTGATAACCTGGAGCACAACCACACCTATACCCCGGGTGACCATGATCAACTCTTACAAAAGAGTCTACACATACACTATTTTCTTTACAAATATAACTTGACTTGTTTTTCTTTGCTTCCTCACAAGTTGTATTCCCAACTGTCCATTCAAGGGCAACCGGAAAAGACCGATTCTTCATGTTATCAAAATCTTTTATTTGAAATGTGTATTCAAAATGCTTAACAAGAAATCCATACGAGCAGTTATTAAAACTCCAATTCCCTACGCTCGTTGTGATTCTTCGTGTGTGGATTTGAAAGCTTGTTACCATGTAAGGAAGGGGTACTTGCATGCATCCTTGCCCAAAACATTCACCACTCGATAACGTTTTGCATGTGGCACTTGATATACATTCAGTTATGTAGTGTTTACCATTCAAGGTCATGAGGTCGACTTTAGTGTTGCAACCAACTGTAGTAAGGAGGTTCATTGTGTCTGATAATCGAAACCGAGACAACCAAATTTTGGGTCGCGATTCGCTAACACTACCATTGGTGTTGTAGCAATGATAGGCTATTGGTAACAAGCCATGCATAAGACCATCAAGTGTAATGTTTAAGAGTTTAAAGTTCGCGTTGGAGACTATTAAATTTGTACAATTTACCTTGTAGGTTTTGTTCAAGTAACAATATTTTCGTGTCCCAAATGGATATGGAATTGTAATATTCCCACATTTATCTGGGCAGCCGGGAAGGGCTAGAGCTGGTTGGGATGCTGCTTTTGTTTTTGAAAGTATCAGTATCGGTATCAGTAACAGTGCTGTGAAATGATGGAGTTTGAACAACATCGCGCCCACGATAGCCACTTAAGAATAACAAAAGTTCAACTTGTTGGTTAATCGTAAATATGGTTACGATTGACGGAAAAGATTTTTCTTGTCATGTGTGGATACAGTTCTATATCTTTCAGTTGTGTTTGTTTGATCGTCAAATCGTTCAAATTTATTGCGTTTGAATTAAATTGAAAGATGTAACTTCATTGGTTTATACGGTCACACTAATTACAAACAATGATACAACCAATATTGGCCCGTTTTTGTTATACTTTTAGCTCATACTGTTAGGTTTTTCTTGTGTACAGCCACCTTGAAATTTTCTAAAACAAATATTTGTCGGGTAATTCTCAATCTCTCTCTCTCTATGTGTGTGTGTGTGTGTGATATATAATTCAATGCAGTTGCCGGCCTTATAAAATGCCCACAAGTCGGCAGGCATAAGTTTATAATGGTCCATGAAGAAAGATACCATTGTCGTCTCACAGTTCTTTCAAGGTGAAAGATAGAGTTTTCACTTAAATATCATGTAATGTTACACAATATACCAACATTAACATTTAAAAAGCAATTTCTTATTATTCTGTTGGAGATAGACAACGGTTATAGAAATGGTAATAATGCTTCAAAAGGTTCTCCACTTTATTAATGTCACGTTATATATATATAGTGTGAGCCTTGATTGTAGATAAATCTACCATATATTGCTTCTTTTAATTCCATGACATTGTGGTAACCCTATTGAAATCACTAGTTGTGATACTTCCAATTTTTCGATCCGCATTTGTGTATCCCATGAGTTTGTTGGAATTAATTTGTATATCGGTGTTGAAGGCTTTCAGCAATGGAGACAACTATTTTACGTACGTAGCATCTTAAGTATGTCATATCTTTATTTTGAGATTTAAAGCATACTATACCATTATCAGTATGGCCACACTACAAGAAATTCTACTTGTCCCGACGACACTTTTTCCGACAACAAAAGTCGTCACGGTATATCACTTTTTCCGACGACACGTCGTCGAGAAAAGCGCTGACAACATGTTGTCGGGAAAACTCTTCAAAACGTGGTCGGGACAAACCTGTTTTGTTGTAGTGTGGGTACTCAAACCACAAAAAAAGATTTACATCACAATCTTTTTGTTACATGTTTTTAGATTTAATTTGCTCAGTTTTTTTTCTTCTTGTTTTTAGATTTAATTTACTTAGTTTTTGTAGATTAAATTCGCTTTGGATAAAGTTAATTTGAACCGAGATAACTTTTTGGTTTATAGAACTCTTACAACTACTATACTCCTTTCTCTTAGATTAAACAAATCGTATTGACTTAAAAACTAAAAGGAACACTTTTTCTTTCCATTTGAGCAGACAAAACATTGTGGAGGTTTTAAACTTATTGCCACTGGCCTAACTAGTTTATATTTCAAATTAAAATTAATACGAAACTAGATATCCTAGAATCTTCAACTCCAAGTCAATTTTTGATGCCTTGTCTACATATACAGAATACTTATTTATATTGTCTTCTGTTTTGCCAATAAATATATAATGAAGTCTCCAACTCGTTATTAGGTTTCTCTGAATTTAAATAGTTTTACAATCAACAGTAAATATGTAAAATAATAAAATAAATATTGCCATAGTTTGTTTGATGTTAGATGATTATAAAAAGAGTAAATTATAACAATATGTCACTAGTACAAATTCATTTTCCATTTTAACCGGCTTAAAAAATGTCGGCTCAAAAAATGGTTTTATAACCGTCTTAAAAAAATGAATTTGTAACTCTGATTAATTTTTAATCGTCACATTCGTTATTTAGATAAAGATGAATATTTTTGTCAAAATACTACCAAGGCAAGCCCATTGAATATCACTAAAATTAAAAGTTGAATGGAGTATACGTCTATTCACAATTTATATAATTTATTTAAGCATTTAGTTTTCAACGACGATAGTTAAGCTTGCAAAATTATTTACACATAAAACTACAAAAGATAAAATAAGCGTTTAATTAAGCGTCTGAAATGTCATATATTACTCATAATTCATAGATGTATATTTGTGGAGAATAGACTATTAACTTTTTTAACAGCAACTTATGTACAACACATATATAAACCAGAAGAATGACGTCACCCCTAGACTCGAACTCTCTAACCTTTAGATGATGTGAAATCGTCACTTTAACTCCTATATCTTTTTTTTCAAGATAAATTTCATTAGAACAAACCGGACTGGAAAACCTAGCCGGGAAAACAAGCGAACAAATTACATAATAAAAATTACACCAATCAGACCACTTAATAGACTTATTTCTAGATATATTCTTGAACCATAAAAAACCCAACGATCTAATTTCACTAAATACGTCTTTGACTTTAGCTTGAGTGCCCGAAAACCTGGACTCGTTCCTAACCTTCCAAATGCTCCAACACGTTAGCACAATGATACCATAAACCGCTTCTCTCATAGCAGAGCTCTTCCCGATATGATGGTGTATAATCAAAAGATCTCGAATGAAGAATGCGAAAATATCCTGAATACGACACCAGCCCCAACCCCAACTTTTAACTCCTATATCTAATTACCACTACATCCAACCCCAACCTTAATAAAGTTTTTAACAAAATAGCAGCTTGTAAAATTGGGCATCCCCACCAACTTTTTATTTGACCAATACGTACCAAAACATTTTCATATATACGGATATACCAATACATGAATATTATTGGCTTTTCCCATAGTTTATTAAGTCAAAAGTTTAACGCTATGCTTTGACTAATTAAAAAGCGACATGTTACTCAAATATTTATTGGAAAGTTGGATAAATTTGACGGGTCAGGAAAATTTGTCAAAAGTATGGACTGTTAAGAGAAAATTATGAAAATGTGACTAATAGCAGTTAACGTATCAAAATATGGATTATTACAATTTTTCATATTTATTACATAATTATAAAAAACTATCAAAAATATCGATACGCTACCAAGACCTTTGGAATATAGACATATAGTTGACACATCAAGTACTAACCAAGCATAATAAATTTAATAATGATTTGAGCAAGATTTATTCTGATGGAATGGAAACTATGTATATTAGTTTCAAATTAACACATAAATAAATGATTTTCTTTATCTTCCATTCTACAATTAGTAGATGACAGAGAGAAAGAAAAGTATATGGTAGACAAACAATTATCTAATCTGCCTTTAAATCTATTTTACAAGGATTTAACTTAGTACCTCTAACATCTAAGATGAAGGAAATGAATAACATCTCAAAAACTCTAGTGTCTTCTTTGGAAAGAAAAATATTTTTAAATTCTTTTTTCTTTCTCCAAACAAAAACTAAGAAAACGATGGTTGCAAATATCATTCAAGTCAAACCCTCGTGGTCAACATTTCCCTCATAGTTCTTGAATGCATTAACTTTGACCAAAATCCACCTCTCTTCTTCGTATCATCTTCCATAATTCTCTCTCTAGCAAAAGCCATGGATTTGCTCTTCAAGAAAGAAAAATGGTTTCTTTTATTATCATGCATGGGAGATGCCGTGTTTGACAAGGCACAAGATGAAGAAGAACCCGAAGATATTGAGGAAACCGAAGATGAACCCGATGACGAACTGTCACATGCTGTAACCCGAGATGATGATCTTGATATCCTTAATAATCTTTCCCGTAAACACGATGAGCAAATTCCTGGTGATTGTTGGTGTTTCGGGTGTTTCATGCATATTGTTGACGATGATGACGATATTCTTTTGTTGTTCATATTGTATGTGATTTTCTGTTCTTAGGGTTATTTGGGTTCGTTGGATTTGTGATTTTTGTGTTGCATTTATAGACTTTTTATGAACTAAGTTTCTATGAGGTTTCATGGGAGTTTCGATGGGAGTTGCATAAAACTACTTTTTTTGACCACTTGTGAGAATAGAAAAGTCAAGTGACGGTAGACTAGTTTAAGTTGATTCCGATGTCTATTGCACGTACGATCTGATGTGTAAAGATATGGTAGGTATAAATTTTATTTAAATTTATCTTTAAAAATATCTAATTAATTGACAGATAATTAAATCAAGAGTTAAAGACACAATCAGTAATTTTGTCATATTTGGACGTAAAAAATACTCTTCGTATTAGTTTGTAAAACATCAAATCAATCAACATATGTGTTGCTAACTGTTCCATTGTTCAATACGACACCTTAACCCCTAGGTAATTCGGGTCCGTATAGGACAATATGGTCGTAAATCGTAAGTGACGCATAAATTAACTTATTTCTTGTTTTCAAACCAGTACAGAACGAATTATTATAAACGAGATTCTTAGACTGTCTGCAATGCTCAAATGTTGCCTTACTACATGCAGCCTAATTAGAATGTCATTTCAACTTTTCCCTCATCTTTTCATATATTTATTTACCCCTAACACTAACATAGTCATCCCCATTCAATAATTCATGTGTGGCAGTGAAATTAAAAAAAAAATAATATTATAAGTGCT
The DNA here is from genome assembly GCA_009936405.2 of Stevia rebaudiana. NCBI lineage: Eukaryota > Viridiplantae > Streptophyta > Magnoliopsida > Asterales > Asteraceae > Stevia > Stevia rebaudiana. The sequence continues at coordinate 176,906 of WOUH02000002.1, forward strand.
AAGAGTTTATAGATGAAAATCACACTTCTCAACATAATTGTTTTCTTATCTAGAATTCTTTTTGCTATTTGGATCTGTAATTTGTAAGAAATGATTGAATTGATTTCAGCATATCGTACACTATTGTTTATATACAGGATTAATTAAACCTAACTAACTTCTA
>WOUH02000002.1:195439-208611 GCA_009936405.2 Stevia rebaudiana
ATGTAATATGTGTTGAATATTAAACCGGTTGACTCGATCCTGCTATTCCGAGCAGTTGACGTGGCGACCCGCTCACGTACCGGTCGGAGACGGGGGGCCGGGGAGTGGGGTGTCACAAGGATACTTACGGAAATTAATTTTAATTTTTTTTTTTTTGTTAGCATGAAAGTCATTAAACCCGTTGATGAGTTCGAAAATCAACAGCTTAAAACTATAATTTAAAAATATTACTAACAAAAAAATTATTTACATCTATCTTTTTTACATAGGATTGTAAACGAACCGAATGAACACGAACGAGCCATTATCGTGCTCGTTCGTCCAACATTGAATTTGTTATCGGAAGGTTTACGAATACTAAACAAAAGAAAATTACTGTCCGTGCTCGTTCATTAAGGATTTGACCTTATTCATGTACGGTTTACGAACATAAACGAGCGTATACTTAAAAATTCATAATTCGTAGTTCCAAATATTAAACATAGTTACGTTATATATATAGTTAAGCTTAACCCTTGACATAAAAATGATAAACATAATTAATTTATATGTCTCACTTGATTTAAAGAAAAATAACATTTATATAACATTATACAAGATTATAACACTTTTTTTAATGGCAAATCTACGGTAGTATTTTTTTAACTACTTCAAACCGAATCAAAACCTTACTTGAGAGAAAATGCTTACATCCAGTAAACTAGTCACACATTTAAAAAGATCGATTTTCAAACATTTTATCCCAATTTTAGTTTCACTTCCATTAGAAAAACATCATGCAAACCAACCCAACTTTTAACACTTGATAGTAGTTGCATGGATTTAAAAACATTTTATCCCAATTCTATTGTCAATTCCATTAAAATACCATCATGCAAACCAAAGACCCCTACATAACTTAAAACACTTATAAAAAACTTTTGATAGCATCAAGTTACCATTTTAAAAAAAATACACTCTTGCAATATCTTTTAGCTCCCATTGCTATTATTATGCTTCTTAGCCATTATTTAAAGATGCTAATTCACAACTATCATAGTCAATACATACAAAGTAATTAACTAAACAATAAGTTCAAAATTACACAAATCAATTAAATATAAAAACACAATATTTCGATACGAATTTAGAAGCATGTCCAAACCAAACAACTCAAAAAGCACACACCAGACAGACTATAGAATTACTAAATTTTCACTAAACGCAAGAACACATGGTGGTTGGCATAAATGATCATCATCTATCATTCAAGAAAACACTTGAGCATTCTTCACAAAGCTTTCAACTTTACGTCCCATTTTTTCTTCATTACAACCCCACATCAAAATTACCATATTATCCCTAGTAAAGTACAACCCCATTTCAGAATTACCAAACTCTCCCTCATACAATATTTGAAAAGGCTTTGATGGCTTCCAAACTAACTCTTCACAAAGCTTTCACCTTTATGCCCAAATCTTGACCTTTACCACAAACCCCACATCAAAATTACAAAGATACCCCTAACACAATAGCTTTCATACATAATAACATCCAATGGCATGCATCATTTAAAACCACATGAGGATCTCAAAATCTTTAACTTTATGCCAAGATCTTCAACTTCAGCATGACCCCACATTACCAAAATACCCATAACATGAACACACAAAAACACACCAATTTACCTAGATGATCATCACCCTACCTTCATGGGTTCCAAACTATATCTTCACAAATCTAACAACTTGATGACCAATTCTTGATTTTCATCACAACCCCACATGAAAATTACCAAATTCTCCCTCTTGCCATTGGTAGTACCATCTAATAAGCATAAAATACAAGAATCTTTAACATCTTAAAGTGAATCAAGCCCTAAAGCTTTTGCTTTCACTTTCAAACTTCTCAAGTAATTAATTGCTTCATCAATAACCATAATGGCATTTTTGCCATTTTTATTACCAGGAATAAGATTTTGAAGCAAGTTTATAGTCTCTTTGATCTTCTCTTTTTTCATTCTCTCATCTCCAAACAAAAGACTATCAAATTTTTCATCAAACACTCCATTCCCCTCATATCCCGAACAATTGATCCCGGATTTCCCCGAACTTGCAGTGTCCTCAAGTACATTTACCATAGTACCCCCATTGTCACGTTTACGTCTTTTCGTGGGTCCTCCAGAACTTGCAACTTCCTCTTCTTCACCGCTTTCAGTTTCCCGTTTTTGTTTACGTTCACGATAACCCGTTACTGAACTAGGGGAATGCCCCGTGCTTTTCACATCATCATCATCATTATTAACATCATCATCATCATCATCATCATCGTAATTATCATCATCATCATCAATGTCCTCATCCTCGTCATCAGAGTATAGTAATGCATTTAGCTCTTCGGAATCTTCTCGCATCTCACTTTTTGAATCATTTTCGTCGTTTTTTTGTATAAAGTCATTAAAACCAGCCGTGTGTGTTCCAAATTGCGGTTTTGGATTGTTTGAGGGCGGAAATTGGTATCGGATCGGGGAGGGCCCGACACCCGAACTATAAATTAAAGTAGTTTGATCACCCGATTGATCAAACACAAGAAACTTCTTTTGTACAACGTTTGGTTCTCGAGCCACAACAGGGCTCGCTTCCGGAAGTTTCTCTTTGACTCCTTTCACGGTTGAGTTGACCGTAGGCACCAAACCGTGGCGGTACCGAGGCAAGCCATAGAACCAACCACAGGGTTCTTGGCGGTTAGGTGGTGAAACCATATTCCCAAACGACGGGAAAGTAACTCGAGGCCCTAAACCGAAACGAGCACTCGATATATTCGGGTTCAATGATTGAAAATTGATTTGCTGGTCCCGTGACCAAGAATCAAAACGGTTTTCCATTCGGTTAACAAAATCACCTGAAAAAAAAGAATTTCTGATGATAAAGATACCAATTGGGTAGAAAAGATTCAAACTTTTCAAGAAATATGAATATTAGAAGACTTACGAGGCGATGAACGATTGCGTGCGCGTGTAAAAAGATTTCTGAAAACTTCTAAAAATGACAAAAACTAAATAATCCAGCTTAATTTGATCAGAAGAGAAAAACAGAACTACGTTACAGGTTTAAGCAAATGACGAAAGTATTCGGCCTGAAAAAATTGAATAATCACACAAAAAAAAAACATATTAGATTCATCTTGCCCCAAATATAACCACCAACATGAAACAGAATATTATTAAAGCTATAAAGAATCCAATTCTTCTAATAAAGATTCATAACAATAACAATAACAATGAATGATGATGCTAATTATGGTAAAAATGAAATATAATTGTAACCAACCTGACAATCTTGAAGAGGTTGAAAACAAGCTATAATTTTAACAATTATGGTGGCGCTTCCAGCGGTTCCATTTAAATGTTTCAAAGCCCGAAATCTTGTTTGTCCAGCTGATTGACACACCATAACTACTTTTTCCCAACGGTTATAATAAGATTAACTACCCTAATGATCTTGATTAACAATTCAAGAAAATAACCCACAAGATATTCAACTAATCCAGCGACAGTAGCAGGGAATAACAACAAATAAATTAGATCCCATGGATGAAATTTTTAAAATGGTTGCTAAAAAGTAAGATGTGATGAGGGTTTGAATGGTAAATTAATCGGGATTTAACTGTTTTTTTACAGAATCACACGACAATAGAGGTTGAGTGAAATGATTTTACGGTTGACGTCTACAAATAAGCTATACCACCGCATGCTCTTTGTGATAAGATATTATTATTATTAACGCCACGTTTAGTTCCCAGTTTTTACTGTTTCAACCTGCAAAATGACGGTAAAATAAGAAGATCTATATTAGATACCAACAATTATTATGATCTTAATATGTTACAGTCGGTTTACAAGTGTTAGATGAAAAATGTATATGTAACTAGAAATTTGAAGTTTTTTATCAAGAAAGTTACTATTGTGACTTCATGAATCAAAATTAGATGATCATCTAATTAAAATCTATGAGAAAATGGGTATTTAAACACCTATAGCTACTTCTTTCATGTTTCTGAAATCTAATTAGTTTTAACATTCATAACAAATCATCACAATCTTTTTAATCCAAGTACTCTGATCAGTTTAATCGAAAATCCAAACATCGTATAATCTCATAACTTAAAAGATATTCTTCTTTTAGGTACAATTTTTCTGATGGGTTTTAACTTCCATCACATAGCTTGTTTTGGATCAAATTAAGGATGTTATTAACATGGGTTGTTGATACTGAAGAAATGAGAGATTATTAAGGTTATCAGTTGAAAAGATTAAGGATTTACTTAAGTCAATTGATTTAATTCAGAAAAAAAAAATGTCTTTTTGAGGAAATTGAAGCAAGTGTAGGTTAGGTTCAAACATTTTCTAACTTCTTTTCTGAATATTCTAACAGAAAGTAAGAGTTACTAGATAGGAACTCAGTTTAGAGAATTAATCTGGGATTGTAGTACAATTAGGGTTAAACATTAGAGGAAAGTATCAAAAAATGAAGAATACATAAGAAAAAACCCAATTTCAACTATATAGTGCAGAGGATTAGAAAAAACCTAATCTGGAAATGATTTATCTTGAAGTCCCAGTAACCAAAGAGATAAAATATGAGAAATTTATGCAAAATATACGAAACCACAGCAAATTCAAAAGCAAATGTTCATCTGGATACAGTAAATTCGTAGAAATTGAACAAAAATCATGGAATCCCAAATCCAAAATCGAATTTTTATCAAAACCCAGATACCAGAATGAAATCATATCGCACAAGAACACAGAGCGAATGTTGATCTTGAAATCAAGAAATTAAAGAAATTTACCTTACAAGAACTGAAATCTAGTAGAGAAATTGGAAAATCTTGAAGACCCAGAAAGAAGATAGAGACAATTTGGTGGATAAAAAGGCAGAGCACGGGAAGAACAGTAGAGAGAGAAAGGTAGAGAGAGAGTGCACGGGGGAAGAGAGAGAATAAATAGACAAACGAAAAGTCATCAATGTGCTTCAACCTCCGCGCGTGCAATCAGAGCTGTTTTGTGTGTGTGTGTGTGTGTGTGTGTGTGTGTGTGTGTGTGTGTGTTTTGATACGTGCGAATCGTAGGCATGAGAATCAAGATTCTCTTTCTTTTTTTTTTTTCTTTTGATTTTACTATGATTTTGGTTTCATCAGAGGATCTGTTGGCTACAACAACTTGTGAAAAAATGTCGGAAAGATGACTAGAAGCTTGCATTGTTAAATCTTTGGATAAGTTATCGATTTAGAAACAATTAACCATTTTCCCAACAAGGTTGGAAGTCACATTAAAGGTGATTAACCCGGGTTTAGAAAGTGAACCAACATCGAGTGATGTAACTATCTTCTACAAAGCCATAGATCGAAAATAGTCACAAGTTTATGTGGTCAAATTTTTTAATAACCAAAAAAGACTGTTATTTTATCAATAATAAATAGCAATATGCTAAATACACATTAAAAACACATGGATAAATCAAACAAACCATAATGCTGATTAACAGAAATATCACCATTGAAACACGTGAAAAACCATAGAATATGGTTTCGGGTTGGGTCGGGTTTTGGTTTAACCCAAATTTTGGGTTTTGGATTTTTTAACCCGTTTGTGTTTTTCTGGTTTGGGTCTTTGGTTTTTTGTTTTAATCTAGTTTTGGGTTGTGTTTATTTTGGTTTTATACGTAGGCAAAAATAAGAACTTATAACAAAAAAATAAGTGCATCATTTGAAAAGATAACATGTAAGGTCATAGACATATATGGGTTTTTTCAATTTTTTTTGTTTTTCACCCAAAATCAAAACCGTCGGTTTTTAAAAACTCAAACCAAACTCACTTTCTATATGGCTTTGGTTGTTTCGGTTTGGATTTTCAGTTTTTTGGTTTAACTCGTTTTTTTTTTTTTATTTCATGCATACTCCTACCAATCATTGTGGTGGACCGGTGGAGAAGAGAAATTCTTAAAAGGGCTGAATCACCATTTATTCATATAATATGGTACGAGACTAGGAGATACGTTTGTCTCCTTGCATCACATTTGTATAAGACCACACGGAGTCGTCCCGGGTTTTCCCACTCTTCCCCGCTTTCACGTCAGCGCCGCATCAGCTTTCCCCAGGTTTCCCAACTTTTTCCCATTTTGCACAGTGTCGTCCCACTTTTCCACACTTCTTCCCACTTTTCTCATTTCTCCCCTTTTTCTTCTCCTCCTTTTCGGTGAGACCCGGTGTGTACTTCCAGATTTTTCCCACCCTGGAAGGAGGGGGGGTGTTCCCGAACAGGGGCGGCCAACCCCACTCTTTCACGAACGCCACTCCGTGTGGCCTAAAAGTCTTGAGTTTGGAGGAAAATTTAATAAACCCCTTAGTGAGTACCCCAAAGTACATTCTTTGTCTAAAATGGTTGAATCACCCGACATTATTTTAAAAAGAGATTTCGTATTTAACGTCTTAAACACAACCTATGTCGGTAAAATAATGTATCCATAAAATATAATATTAAGTGTATCACGTAAAATCAGGATCGTGTCAGGAGTTAGTCATACCCTTGAGACCTTCGCTTACATACTCAAGGTCTAAAATATACTTGTTGAAACGAAAAGTTACGACCCATATTTATATTAAGCTTCTGTCCCATGCCCCCTTAAAGCCTTGGCTTTTAAGACAGTTTTTTTTTTTTTTTTTGAACTATTGACTAGGTTTGGTTGTCAAATAACGAAATCTTTTTTTGCTTTTAATTAGATGTCGGGTGGTTTAACCATTTAAGAAGGGAAAACTATGGGTACATTTTTTGGCTCACTCAGGATTTATCATGTCCAGAGTAAAGCTTAAACCTAAAACCGTTGCATATGAAAATATCTCATACACCTCTAATCATCAGTGAGAAGACATGAGTAATGTGTCACCCTTTAACATGATTTATAACCATGTTCGTATTCAAGTATTCAATTTCGTTTTAAGCAATTTGATACAAACTCTCGTTACGAGAGACTTATAACTTATCATGATTTATCATGATTGGTTTAGTAGTAAGATTTTAGACATGAGGTTCATGTTCTACGATATTTTCTATATTTGGTCGGAAAATACCCTGTTCAAACTCATGAGAGAGAATATGCTGTTCTTCAAGATTTTTCTTGTTAATATCAAATACTATTTAGGAAACTAAAATCCAAAAATCTTTTGCGAAAGGGTAGTTGTGCTACTCATTATTGATTTCAATAACTTTGAGTCTTTTGACTCTTCTTTATGGTTAGGTTTGAGATTGAACCACCATTATGCCTTGCTTTCAACTTTTTACTTTTTGTGTATTTTTTATTATATTATGTTTTTCGTATTTCTATTTCTGTTATTATGTAGTTGAAAATGACATATTTGTTCAACAAATGTGTATTCGACTGACTTAGGGTGGCAAGAGTGATACGTAAAACACCTTAATCATTTTTAATTAGATTTCTTATCTCATCTCATATTACTTTTATTCTTTTTAACTCTTTTCAACATTTAATTTCAACCCTTAACGCATAACCAACAAACTTTTGGTTGTGTGACTCACCTCTTACCATTACGACCCAAGATACCACCCCTATAGTCAGACCATTTTAACCCTTCTCGTCCATGGTACACGTGGCCGTCCTAGTTGGTTCTCATGCTTCTTAGAATTTTAATCTTTTTAGCATAACTGCAATCTCTAGGGACTATTAAATAAAATATCCAAAATTCGTAAGAAAGGTATGAAAAAAATGGTTCTCTCAAAAAGATTAATATCTCATTGAATGTTGAAGTGGCAAATTATGTGAACAAAAAATAGAATGCATATCATTTCTTGAAATAATCACAAATAACGCCTAGGGGACAAAAAGGGTCTCAAACCTGGGTGGTGGTTTTTTTAACGGCTAACGTATACTCTCAGTCAGGTAACTTCAGTATTCTTATTGGCAAAAGGCCACCAATGCTCACAAATACAAACATTGGTGATGGCATGCCCTGCTATTAACAGAGGAAACTTACAACCCAAAGTCTCACAGAAATATGTGCTCTAGCTTACCCAAAATTTTCAAAGTGACATCCACGTAGAAAATGCAAACCACATATAAAATATAAAACTACTCTATATGTTTTGTTATTGGATTTATTATGATAGAAGCATATGATGTATTTTGTTTATTTAAATAGAAAATCAAACCTTTTATCCTTTTTGCACAAACAATAATAAGTTGATATCCCCACAGAGTGACAAGAGTACACAAACACTTTTTTGATGTGATACATGGCTTAAATGTGAATGTGATTATGTTATAACTTTTTTTTTTACTTTGTAAAGGTTTGAGAAGTGGTATCTTATAAACCTCTTCAATTAAATTTTGCCAAACTTATGTCATATTATTTTTAAGCTCTTTAACTCTTAACCTATGCAATATGTATGTTTTCATGGGGACATCTTGTTAGTAAAATACATTATTTGTATCCTTCATGTGTAAGTTTCAAATCATCTGTTAAACAAATTGCAATATAAATTTAGAAATATGATTAGATGTGTTTATGTGTCATTTCTAAATAAATACACATGTATAGTGTGGTTCCATTTAAAATAGATTTTACTGAAAATAAACATGAAAAACAAGGGAATTCACCACATGTACATAGGTAGTGCTGTAAAACGAAGGCATATGAGAAGTATCAAATAAAGGTCCATTTTTGCATAAAAAAACATCTCCAAATTTATGATGTCATTTTTTTAAATAAAAACTCATAGGAAAAAGTTGTAAACGTTTATGAAAACTGTAAAATTCGCCAAAAATAGATGCATTTAACCAATTCTATATTTCTAAAAGGGATTTACCAAAAGATGAGTCAAAGTTTTTTGGTACCGCATTTTTCATGAGAATGTTCACTTTTATAAAGAAAATTAATCAATACAATAAACACTTTATTAACTTTCTTTTGATTCTCCTCTTTTGATTCATACAATAATCATACCCATTATACTTAAGCATTTAAATATTACATCAAAATTCTACAAATAATAATACTTGTCCCATACTAAAAGATTATTTATATAAAAGTAAGAGGATTGTGTACTCAATATATAATGAAACTTAATTTATCGAGGATCGCACTCAAGCTCATTAGGCTGGTGAGAGTACCCACAGGTTCGTAGGCGGGTATGCCCCTATTCACGTGGCAACAATGCCGCCACCACTGCGTGTAGGGCGTCTTTGGTGGATGCGACAATAGGTACACGTGTGAGGGTAGAGGGAAAGAAGAGGGAGATGTAGGTAATGATATGGTGAGGGTATATGAGTGTAATGATAAGGAGAGGGTAGAAGATGGTAGTGATGCCAACATTTTTTGCTTTAGTGTAGATGAGAGTACTTTTAAGGTGATAAAATCTTATTTTTGAGAGTAAGGACAGATAAAAAGAGCAATATCTCACTTTAGGCTTTAGCTCAATCCAAGCAAGTTATTAGTGTACCGATTAATAATATCCTGTGAAGTACATCACTCAAACTTACTTTGCCCCCAAATATATTTTCATTTGAGTAAATACGTGATTGTGAATTTGTGATTACGAATAACATTTAATCTTAATGAATGTTGTAAGTTACTGTAATGTGATTTGTTTACTCGTTTTAATAAGATTTCGAATACAAGCATTCGATGACAAAGTGACGATTGTGTTTACTCACTGTATAATGTTTTTCTTTTGCTACTTATATATTTATAATGGTTTGGTTGACTTGTTTTATTTATTAACTTTATATATATTCTTTTGCACTTAACGATGAAACTAAAGTTTTTTTCGACGGGCTACACTTTAATGTTTTACTTCGGATACAACTCTTTCAAGCGTTTTTGTATTTAAGTTTTAATATCTAAATTTGTGTCTTTACCGCAACGGAGCATAATGCTACAGATGCATCACGCGGCAGGAATATCGACGTTTCCATAAAATACGTGCACAGACATCACCTCTTTGCTCATTAATATTCTAAATCATAGAGTAGTTATTAGTTATTAAGTGTCATATTCTTAGAAATCTGGCATTTTTGTCTTTTACAAATTAATAATTATTTTTTAAATGGTAGTAGGTGTCTATTCGAAAACGATAGTCAATTGTTTCCTCAAGCCACCATTAATTCGGTTCAATCGAACACCTAATTTCATTATATTTAATCATAAAGAAATAAAATTCTCACCAATTCTCTTCGATGATTTCAACATTTCAAGTAACAATGATCTCGAGGATCTAACTATTTTTATTAATTCTTAATAAATTTAGTAAAATGAAAGTTCTGGTATTGTTTGGTAATGAATACAGATTACGACAGTTGCTAGTATAAATGAAGGAAGATAAAAATGAGGTAGAGTTACTTCCATACTATATACAGATAGGCTGTAAATGAACTAAACGATTAACGAACAGTTCGTGAATCGTATGACAGAAAGTTCATTTATGTTCGTTCATTTAATAAATGAACGAACATGAACAAGAAATTATGTTCGTTTAGTTAAACGAAACTAAACGAACGAACATGAACAGAGGTTTTGTTCGTTCATTTGTGTTCATTAATAACTTTTTATACATTGATATTTTTTTTATAAAAATTACACCAAAAAATCAAACATTTTTTATCTTTATAACAAGTATAATATTGATATTAAAAAAAAAACACTTGAACGGGGTTCATGAGCTTATGCGTTTTTATGGCGTCTTTTAAAGTATTCATTGAACTGAACATTTTATGGTGTTTGTTTATAGGTTCATGAAACTACATAGTAGAAAAACACCATAAAAATGTTCAATTAGTACACCTAGTCAAAAAAGGTCATAAACTACCAGTTTAAAACCCACAGTTAAAAAACGTCATAAAGCTGCTCAGTTACACTCAAAAAACACCATAAAAACCGTTTACTAAAAAAACATAGTAAAAAAACACAATAAAATACTCAGTTAAGAAACTTAGTTGAAAAACGCCATAAAAATACAAAAATTGTCAGCAACACCTGGTTCCTCAGTTTTTTCCTCAAATTTACATAGCAATATTATAATCATTGAAAAAAAAAAATTTCTCAATTTTATGATGTCATTTAAAAAAAATGACGTATAAAAATGTTATTAACGTTATAACAAAAAGGTGGAATTGGCATGTGATTTGCATGTACAACTTTTAATTGAATCTTCCTATTATGCCCTTATGGTGATTTTAAAACTTAAATTATTTACGAAAATGTCACTTCACGGATATCAACCATCAAATTCAGGATCTAATGATGTAGGATCTTTCCTATACTCTTTTACATTTTTTCCCTTTTAGAGAAATCACAATCTATACACATATATATAACTATTTTAAAACTCATGTATTACATTTAATTACATAATCAACATTTAAAATTTGTATTATTCAATCGTTGCATATATATATATATGGGATGTGTATTATGTGAACAAGTTTTTATCTTGTGAACCAATTAACTAAATCTGGACCACATGTGTTAATAATTAAATAACACATGTGTTCCAGATTTAGTTAATTGGTTCACACGATAAGGGTGGTTCACATAATACACACCCCCTATATATATGATACGTGTATTATGTGAACCTGATCTTAGAGATCGAGTTAACAAAAAAAACTTAATCTAGACCCTTCATTTTTCAATATTAGCAATCTATTTAAGATGTGTTACACAATTTAAACATGTGCTACACAATGTACACATGTGTTACATAGTGTATACACACATTTTAAAATAGAGAGCCCAAATTGAGTTACTTATAAATTTGAGGCCCAGGTTGAGTTTTTGGTTAACTCTTTAAGATTATGTTCACATAATACACACTCCATATATATATATACAAAGTTATTATGTTGTGAATATTCAAAACAAATAAATATTTGAGACTTCTATAACTATGATTTATGGTTTTGGGTTTTAAAATTATTCATTATAAACTTTTAAGTATAAATTCCTTAAATTTAGTTGGTAATTATACAAATAAAAAAAAAATTCAAATTAAAAATTCAAATAGAGTAAACCGGTTTCGTCTTTAAGATTTGCAAGGCTTAACAGTTTCAGTCCACAATTGACAGTTTTTGTCCATAACATTTCAAGTCTTAACAGTTTTTGTCATCAAACCTTTAATATAAAACCGTTAAGACTTGAAACGTTATGGGACGAAAACTATTAAGACTTAAAACGCTAGCGACGAAAAATTTTATGACTCAAAACATGAGGAACGAATTGTTAAGATTTGAAATGTTATGGACGATTCGTGTTAACGATGGGCAGAAAGTGAAGTTTACTTTTTTAAAAATACAAAATAAATACTTAATTATATAATTAAAAATTTAAATTATTTTGAAATTTAAATCTATTTTACAATTTAAGATAAAAATAAAAAAAGATATAAAATTTTTTAAAATTGTGGCATTCACATGTGACATTATTTTGAATCATTTATTAGATGTAGATAACTAATATGATTAAAAAAAACATATATACATAAATTACAGACATATAGTAGAAATTATATCATATAGGTTAATACATGTAGTCGTACGTAATATTTGATATGCATGCAATGAATGTTGTAATGGAATGACTTATTACGTTAGAAAGAAAAGAAAATGTTTGGTAACCAAATGGGTATTTATGATTGAGTTTGAGAATGACTTATTAACTTGCTAATTATTTAAAAAGTCAATAACTAAAAAAAATGTTTGGTAAACCTATAAGCACTTTTGAAAATGGCATGTTGTAAACGATTAATAAGTTGTTTTTTTATTTGATGCACAAATCATGTTTTTTCAAAATGACTTATGACCTATTGACATAGCTTCATTATACTCGTTTGAATAAAGATAAAATTTCTGATTTAATGATGCAAACCGTTTTAAAAAATTACAATGTATGAAGAAATGAGAAATGTTTAAGTTTATTTAAGTGTGGTTTTTAATTCTAGCATAAAAAATAGTGTTTTCATGAACCATCCCTACTTTTTATAATCGCATACTCTAATTAATGAATTCAAATAATGTCAGATGATAACAACATAATTTTTATTATAATTCATGTCACACCCTGGCCGGCGGCGGAAACACCGGCCGTGACCTCAATGATTGTTCACAGCTCAATGGTTAACTATT
>WOUH02000002.1:208711-221156 GCA_009936405.2 Stevia rebaudiana
TGTATCGTGATTTCTCATTACGTGAAATAGAAAGCTTGATTTATCTATATTTTGAGTTCTCTGTTTCTTCAATTAATCTTCATTTGTTTATGATTTCAGCTATTCACACGTCCAAAAGAAGTGAAGAGCGAGTATGAGAAGAATTTTAAATTAAAGGTTAGTTTCTATAATTATATTTCTTTATTCATGTAAACATATTTGTATAAGTTTTGTTTATATAAGTTATGACGTTTTGTGAGTTTGTTTAAATAATCATTAATCGAATACGTAAGTACCAATCGTGAATTTTTAATCAAATTCATTGCTACTGTTACATGAACCAATTAGACAATTATCAGTTAGTATAATCGCCTTTGATTTTTGCATATGTAGTACTGTTTTCTGTTAGATCTTTCATCTTCGAATTGCTACTCATATTCAAACTTAGATTGTTTTCTGTTGGATCTTTCATCTTCGAATTGCTACTCATATTCTAACTTAGATTTATCCATTGATGGTTTATCACTAATTGGGTTTGATATTCAAACATAGTAATTTGGATATATTTTTTTTATAAATTATGCCTCTTAAACAACTAACCGGTGCTCAAAAATGTAATTTGTGGGCCCCACGAGAATTAGGCTGACAACGCCTTTGGCTACGTGTAAAACCCCACATGCGGCTAGCCTCAAACGTTGTATGCATGGTTGCGGGCCTGCACAGAGGCTACGGGCGCTCATACGTTCGCAAGAGTCTTATACAATCCTAATATTTGCATAAATATTTAACATAATCAAAAGCAATTTTTTTTACCTCTAGACATATTTTAGTCAATGGTCGTTTAGTAGATATACCAAGTTATCGCCCACACGATGCGACGGGGCGGTACAATGACATTAATGTGTTGAACATTGCTATGAACTTGGTTATGGTAGTGCGATCGTAGTAGTCAAAGATAAGTGTATGTTTGATTGTCATGAAAAGCAAACTTGACTTAACTAGACGATACAGTATGGTCGTGTGATAAAAAAAAAGAACTTATAAAGGTGAGACAAATCGTTATGAAGATTGGAAAGTAGATACACCTTGCGGCCAATAATTTGAATAAACTAATTTAATCAGAAAAAGAAGAAAAGATAGAGACCACATGATTCGAATGTTTCACCTCCAACTCAATCACACTCCACTTAGCAACTCCACCAAGGTGGGCTTGGTCTAGGCTCCCTCAAGGTGTTGAATATGAGTATGTTAACCGAGTTGCGGTGGTCCGGTGGAGATTTAAAACAAAACAAGATAGACTTTGGAGGAATGTTATATGGGCTTTACATCACAATTCTAGATCTTGGGCCTCAACCCCAGCCAAGTTAACAATTCCCGGAATTTGGTTCAAAATTGAATATGTCTAAAAAAAATCCCAATAATAATTGTTCTTTTTATTATACATCAATGTTTTTAGTTATGATATTTTTTTTCTAACTTTTTTTATTCCCACGGATTGATCACGTACAAATCTGCAACTCGAGTTGTGAATCCCTAGCTCAATCATTAGTTTGCAATGAAACAAAATTTGTGCTAATTTATTGGAAATAATAAACAATACAATCAAACAAAAGTGTTTTAGGCTGAGCCCAAAAAGAGAGAAACAAAAGTTGGATACGTTGTAACAAAAGTTCTTATAAAACTCAAAAGAAAGAAAGTCTGTTATCATACATAAAATAAAATTCGGATTTATTGTGTCGATACCTGTTTTCTGTATTCACATTAATACACATACGAATCCACAACTCAAGCTATCAACTTCTAGCTCATTATATAGCTTTCCATAAAATAGATTTTGTACTAATATTTTGCAAACTATAACCTTTATTATTCATTTCAACTCAAATGGAACAAGTCATCAACTCCGACTTGTACCAACAAATACTTTCAAGATCCGAAAACACAATAAAGGCATACGTAGATCGGGTATAAAAGCATCGCAAATATGGACGCCCAAAGAGGGTAGGTGTCACGTTTTAAAGCAAATAACCCAACAACGGCACAAGGTATCATGATGGTTAGTACCTCAGTCGAATACGTCCAAGATAATCCCTTTATATACACAATTGCGAGTAATGTTGACAGTCCAAGAAGGTTATTCATCACCAATCCATTGTAAATCTGAATAAAATAAAATAACTTTTAGTGTTAGTTTGAACTTTGAAGTGAGTGACGATTATTACCCATTTATTAAAAAATGAAATGATTTGGGTAAAAAGGAAATTCTCTATGGGCTTACTAAAGTATACAATCATTTAAATTTAAGTATACTCAAATAATATAACACGTCAATTTGGGTGTAATCAAATTATGTCATATATTATTAAATAGTAGTGGGTTTGGTCGGGGTCGGTCCGGAAGGGAGGGCGAGGTGGGCGACCGTCCAGGGCCCACAAATCTAGGGGCCCATATTTAAAAAAAAAAATTATATATATTTTATATGCAAAAAAATAAATAAATTATATACAGGTTTATTTTATTTAGTTTGTACTCTATTTTATTTATTTTTTTATAGAACAACTTACCTTACTACCTTAGTTGTAAAAAAAATGGTAAACGTTAACCAACATTTAATTCTTGTTATTTAGCTAAGTATAATTATAGATAATCACCGATGGGAATTATTTTTTGGACTCGATCACGACAGCCCAAGAGGTAAGATAGTCCAAGTTTGTGCTTTAGACCCTACTTCCAAGGGGCCCCTTTTATAAAAACAAAATTATAAGGCCCAATATCTACTATCTCAAGTTGGTGTCCCCATTTGGTTTGAAATATTAAGTACGATGAAGCTAAGAAAATTATCATTGAAATGGGTGCTAATATGATATTCTCTCAAAGGCGTCCATTTCGTAGGAAAAAACAATTTGATGAGACTTCAACAAAGGAAAGGAAGAAGTTTTATTTTCATACGGGGTGAATTTTAAAGTCAATTACTTTTTATGTTTTGTTGATCAAGCTATTGGTCCTCTGGAAACAAAATTCGAACAATACCAGTAATATGAAAAACTGTTTGGTTTTTTGTTTCCTAAAAAGTTGAAACAACTTGTTGAAAATTAAGGGTGTGCATGAAACCAAAAAAACCGAACCGAAACCAAAAAAACCAAAATATTCAAACCGAAATAACCAAACCCAAATAAAACCGACGGATTTGATATAACTTTTCCAAAAAACCGACGGGTTTGGGTTGGGTTTGGGTTTGCCTAAAATAAAAACCAAAAAACCCGAAAAAACCGAATGTTATTTTGAATTATTAGTAAATAAAGATAATGCATCTTTTATCTTGATCCCACATTGAAACTTGAATAATAAATAGAGGAATACTCTATCTATAAAAGAAGAATGTAGTTTTCGCTTTACTCCCACATTGAAAGATAGAAAAAACATTAAAGGAGTCTCCTTTTATAAATAGGAGAATCTTATTTTTACTCTTTATCAAGTAAACCTTTGAAAAAATTTATTTGTCTAAAGGTTTGTTTAGTTGTAAATCATTTCAAGCCAACTCAAGTACAAAAATCGAAACCCAAACCGAACCTAAATCAAAACGGAAAAAACCAAAACCGAAATAACCAAACCCAAACGGGTTCAAAAATATATAAACCGAAATTTCGGGTTTGGGTTTGGTTTTAGCCAAAAACCGACCCAAACCGACCCATACACACCCCTAGTTTTAACGCCGCTAAAATAATTTCAATCGGAGTCGTATTTGATCCTGACCCATGTTATTTAACCCTTCACTTTCATTTTCTATCTCTATTTTTATTTCATTTAAAACAATTATTTTATTATTATCTTCTTTATCTTATAAACTTATAGAAAGTTTTAGAAACTTTTTTATATTAAGATATCTCTATATTTTAAAACCGAAGATTATATAGAGTTTGAGATATAAATATACTTTTTTAATCAGACTATCTAAATCTAAACATAAATTTACTTAGAGGCTCTAAGAGTATTCATATTTGGTTATCTATAATTTATGTGAGTGAAATCTTTATATTATAGAAATAGTATAATAGTGGTTGTGAGTATGAAGATATAGAGAAACTGATGAAACTAGTAAATATAAAGAAACACTGTTAAAAAATTCGTTGGCTATTTAAAAATACTAAAATAAAGTTTAAATGTTTGAAAGTACGATGAACACCACTGTCAGTCGGCCTTCACCAATTGCTTGTTTACAACTCGTCAACATTGTAACTCCTAATCGGTTATTATATAACGTTAGGTTCTATTTAAATTCATAATTTTAGACAGTGAAAAGTTCTTTTTTTTTATATATTTTACTGTGGTTTTTTTAATAAAGTCTATGAAAAGATTTATAAGTTGTGCTTGTAAAAGATGAAGTGTCGAATATAAATTGCTAAAAGAGAAAATTAGTGAAAATGTAGGTAAAATGGCTCTAACAACTCTCTGTTGTCAATATTTAAGGACCTAATAAGTTTGTAATGAAACAATAAACCTTAGTATAGTTATCTAAATTTAGTTATAGACAAAGTAATGAGTCGATATATATTTTCTCTTTTGAACAGCAAAATTCAAAAAATGAGTCAGTATAGATACAAGCTAGGTTTACTTCGAAACTCCGATATGGCATATTTCATAACAATAAATAAAATAAAAAAGGTAAAAAACCTCTATCCCCTTTTTCACAAATTATGATCAGTTGATATCCCCAACGAAGTGGCAAAGAACCAGAGAGTACGGAAACACTTTTCATATTGATGTGATTCTTGGTTTAACTGTGAATATGATCTAAGTGGATACAAATGTAACTTGACTTTTAAGATTTAAAATTTTATATGTGAAACGATATTGTTATTATAAGATATACATAATTCTTTTGTATTTATAGAATCCAAGAGAGTTTGCCAAAAAGACTAGTCAAAGTTTTTTTGGTACCACATTTTTCATGGGAGTGTTCACTTTTATAAAGAAAATTAATCAATACAATAAACACTTTACTAACTTTTTTGAATCTCCTTTTGGAATTCATACTCAATATTAAAATAATTTAGAAAATAAATAGACTATTAAAGCATATTAAACTTTAGTTTCATATATATTATTTATTTTTTATATATATAATTTTTAATTATCATAGCTTAACTCTAAATGTTAATATTTTACTCAACTAAGAAAGAAATGTAAGTTACTGTAATTATGTGTATAAATTTAATGAAGGTATGTGTTAATCCTAAGAGACTTTAACCGCTGATATATTAACAAAACAATGAAACTTCAAAAGATGTTGTCCATGTATTTTTTCTTTATGAGTTTACCTAGAGCATTACAACACCAAAAGTTCGTATTAATAGAATATAAGTTGATATCTTCTCAAAAATTGCAACCATTAATGCAAAGACATCTAAAAACTTAAAACCAAACCATGCTCGTTGTACACTAGTTGGCGTACCCTACAGTAACTAGGAGTATGTATTAGGTGGTGGACCTCCATCGTATCCATTTTCAGTGCATCGTACCATATGCTGGTCAACGTAGGGTACGCCCCCTGGTCACTTAAACAAAGTTTTCAAGTTTAAAGTTGTTGAATTTGATCGTTAACACATATATGGCCTTGTTCGTCATATTTTCTAGTTATAGATGATGGGTTCGAATCTAAGGTTTCTAATCACGAAATTCGGGTTGAAATTGGATATTCATAGTGTTCTAAACATGTATTATGTTGATGTTAGTGTGCATTAATTATTGCATTGTTTGTGTTTTCACAAATTTGCAAGAACTCATATTATGGCTTATGATGGTGAATATCTGGGGAAGACGAAATTGGGATTATATTGTTTATAATATGAAATTATACATATTATATATAGAACATAACTGCTTTTTCCAAATATTATTTATAAATGTTTTTTTGTAAAAATTATGAGATCCAAAGTTATACTATAAATAACAAGGTGTTATTGTAACATTTCATAATGCTATGATTGTATATAACATAACAAGCTTAAAACTCGTGTACTACACGGATTACATAATCAACACATAGATTTTATCAGTGAATCATTGCATATATATATTAAGTTACTATGTTATAAACACTCAATAAAATAAATGTCTGACATTTTTATAACTATAAATTATGTTTTAGATTTTAAAATTATTCATTATAAACTTTTTAAAAATACATTTCTTAAATCTAGTTGATAATTATACAAATTAAAGAAACTTCATATTTAAAATTTTAAATGGAGTAAGTGTAGTTTTCCTCTTAGAGATTTTCAAAACTTAAACAGTTTTAGTCCACCTTTAATAGTTTTGTCCCTAACGATTCAAGTCTTAGCAATTTTCTTCATTAAACCTTTAACAAAAAACTATTAAGACTTGAAATTTTGGGGACGAATACTATTAAGACCTGAAACGTTATGGATGAAAACTGAGTTGAAACGTTAAGGATGAAAACTGTTAAGACTTGAGGGTTGGAAAATTTTAAGATCTGAAACGTTAAAGACCGTTTCTATTAATGATGGATTGAAACTGTTAAGTATTGCAAACCTATTGGATGAAAAATGCAGTTTACTTTTTTAAATATATAAGATAAATACTGAACTAGATAAATAAATTTATATATATTTTATAGTTTAGGATAATATAAAAGAATTCAAAATATTAATTTAATTAATTTAAATAATAAAAAGTTTTGGAAAAATTGAGAGCATGCCATGTGACATTTATTTGAGTGCTTTATTAGAGGTAGAATTTTATATTATCACTTTGTTATTTATAATAACACTTTGTTTCTCATCCTTTTTACACAAAATAAGGTTTGTATTTGATCTCACTCCTAACCTATATTTTTACAATAAAAGATCACTAAAATCTAGTTATCTAAATTTTCACTTATGAAAAATAGGGTATTGAATTTGACGCAATTAGGTTATTTTCCAAATCAAATATTAATAATTGATTCCAAAGAATGCCACATGACATTTTGTTAATTTTTTAAATTTCTCTAATTTCTTTTTATTAAATTTGAATCCAAATTAGATATTATCTCCTAAAAAACCCTATCTTATAATTTCAGAAATATAAAAAAAAGTTATCTTAAAACCCGTGTATTACACGGAGATATATAATTAACAACCGTTTTTTTTTTCCATTCAAACGTTGTATATATATATATATATATATATATATATATATTAAGTTATTATGTTGCAAAGACTCCAAAAAAAATTTGATATTTGACACTTTATGTCTCTAATCTATGGTTTAAGTTTTAAGAGTAATAAATAAAAACTTTTTAAATATAAAATTATTTTAATTTAGTTAATAATTATACAAATAAAAGAAAAATAAACTTTGAAACTTTAGACATAGTAAGTTATAGTTATCGTCCATTATGTTTGTAAGGCTTAACAGTTTTTGTCTTTAACGTTAGGGATGATTTTTGTTAAGAGAGAGCTGAAATTGTTAAGCATTGCAAACCTTAGGGATGAAAAGTGCACTTTAATATTTTAAATACATACGATAAATATTTAAAAAATAATATATTTAAATGGTTTTGAAAATCAATATTATTCAAATATGAGGTGATATTAATTAAATAAAATAATTAATAAAATACAAAAACTTAAGAAAATGTCAGGTGGTATTTTATGAAATGTTTTATTAAAGGTAGATATAGTTAGAACATTATGATGATAACTCAATATGCATCAAAATCTAAATTCAAGAAATTATGAATATATATTAATTAAAGGTAATTTATGCTTTTAGATAATTAGTACACCTTTTTAAAAAATAATACATTAAGCGGTATGTAAAATGATTTTTTTTATTGATGTAAATTACTGAAGTCACCCTCATAATTTTCATGTAAATAAAATAAAATTAATTGAATTTGTATAGATACTTACATAAACATTCAAATAGATAGCTATTCCTTTAGCTATTATGTTTATTATTTTAATCTAAATTAGATTTTATAAAAAGTAGATAACTGATATGTGATGTTAATGTTAAATATTATGATCATATTTCCAGGTGATTACCGGAATCAAGAATTGAGTTGATTGAGAAATTTTTGTGTAACTTTTGTAAATATGATAAAGTTATATATCTTTATTATACAACCACGTGTAATACACATATACATAATCTACTTATAGTATATTTATACAATCATATGTTATATTTTATGTCAGTTTATTATAAATTGTTATTTCTGAAATATTAACGACTTTCTTAATTTTTATATATTGTAATTTACAATTGAATTTTATTTAGTTTTGTGATATAAAATTCTTGACATTATAAATTATATAATTTTATTGAAAGGTTCAAATATCCAGAATTATCTTTGCAAATTAATCACCCTTCAACCAAAAAAATATAAAGGAGTTGATCAAAATAATCCGTTCAAAACTATGAAAAGTAACCCGTGTAATACACGGTTATTAGTTAGTTTAAAATAAAATTGTCAAGATGGAGTTTCCCCAATTAATCCCGAAATTTATCATTTGTTGACGTTGTGGTTCACAATATTCTCTCAAATTTCTATACTTGTATGTCAAATATTTTATTTTATTTTTAACGGCAGAAATTTTGTCAGTTACTTGTTTGTCAATTAGTAATTGAGTTTCACGCGATCAAGTTTTTGATAAAACCACCGAAATTCCGATTTAAAATGTATTTTTCATGACTCTCAATTGCATCTAAGCTTTTGTTTCTAATTTTTTTTTTTCTGTCAAGTACCACGGAGAGACTTTGAGAGCACAATGTCAACGCAACAATTATTTTGCAAATAGCTTATTGTGGGTGCAATAAGACAGCTTCTTAAGGATGAGCATTGCATTAACTGTGAGCGCGGCTAGCCCATTTGATAGTAAAGATTATCGACAAAGATTCGTTTCTACACATTTATTGGTGTGCATTTAACAAATCTTCTCAAAGATTGTCGATTGTAACACATTTATTGCATTTGAAAAAAGTTCTAGGGTTCAACTTCTCGACAAAAATATAATTGGTGTACCTTAAAACTAAATTAGCAGGAAGATCCATTTGCACTTCAAAAAAATAAAAAACGTGTGATAGTGCAAAAACCTTTGATAAACCGAAGCAACTGTATGATAGGGTTACATTTGGTGATTGTGGATGCATACTATCACTCATAAAAAGTCTTTTCATAACCGAAGCTATTCGGATTGAAAACTAATTCGGTTAGCTTTACTTAGGTCTCATTTGAATCAGCCGATTACCCTTTAGACCGGTGAACATAGGTGGGCGGACTAAATATTTTTTTTTTTTCCTTCAAAATCTTATCTTCTTATCAATTTAGATTTCATAGTCTAAATTTGTAGTTTATTAAAATTTCAAGTTGACACCAAAGCATCCAATAATTTCATTGTATCTTAAATATTAAGAAATAATTATATATTTTCTATTATTTATGATGTATTCAATTCTTAAATAAGGTTTGGCCGATTCGATCGGTATGACCAACAAACCAAAAAGATTATCAGTTTGTTATCTAAAGTAGTTCCGAAAATCCCTAACTAAAGTGATTGGGAGAGATACCTAAGACCTCATTAATATTAGGAGATTTTGAATTGAAAACCCACCTGAGACATAATTTCATGTTGGACCAGAGTTTTTTTCACATATTGGAGTTTCCTTATTAATAGTGTTTCTGGATTATTCAGGTCTGGAACATCATATATATATGTTTGACATCCCGTATCAAAAAGGCTCATTAGGGTATTGAGGTAGTTCCAAACACGGTTAAAAAAATATAACATCATCATATGCTTCTTTATTTGGTTAACTAATTAAGTACTTTTAATGTTAAGAGCTAAAAGGAAATTTGATAATTAGTATTTAAATTGTAGTAGGTTTCTATTCGAAAACGATAGTCAAATACGTTGTCAAGTTTCCATTTATTCTATTCAATCAAATACCTAATCTAATTATATTATAAATAAATAAATAAATTACAAACTAATTCTTTTCGACAACTTCGTCATTTTAAGAACAAATAAATAAAAATCCCTAGTTACTTGCTTTTGGCATCTTTGGTAACGAATATAATTCACAACCTTAAAAGAAAATGAATTGTGAAATCTTTTTATTAGTTTTGAATACGTAATTAGATGAATAACTAATTTAATGATTTTCAAAATTCAAATGTATTTTAAAACTTAAGGAAAAAATTAGGAGAATATGGTGTTGACCAATGTTTAACTGGACCGGACAGTGAACCGGACACCTTACTAGTCTACCGGTCTGAGTGGTTCTATGGGTCTGACCAGATCTAAGATCCGGATTATTCTATAATTATTTTAATGGTTATATATACAAAATACTGAATAAATAAAATATATATATTTAAAAATTGGTTTGACCACTGATTTAACCGTCCGGTTACCCGATCCAACAGGTCTGACCAACGGTTCAACCGGTATGACCAGTCGAACCGTTTTTAGCACATAATAAACATGTTGGTGTACTAGTACTGGTCCGACCGGTCGATTATGTATTTAAAACACTAGTGTTGACATATGACATTAAATAGAATCATTTATTAGTATCATATAAGTATGAGCTAGTTACTAGACAAAAAAGAATACGATGAGGTACCTAACATATCATAAAAGTTGGGAGGTCTTGAGTTTAAGTCCCACGTGAGACATAGTTTCAGGTTGTATCAGCGGGTTCAAGTCTCACCTAAGACATAACTTTTTGGCTCCTAAACTTTTCAATCCAATGGGGTAGTGGAAATGAAAACTGAAAGTTACAAGAGATATATGAGTCGAATGATTCTTGTTGAACAAATTGTATCTCTAGAGTTTTGGTATGATGTCGTAGCAACTGCAACATATATCCTAAATATAGTTGTTGTATGACCTATGTTAACGAAAACACCTTATTAATTTTTAAGGGTAGAAAACCATCTATAATCCTTTGCCTCAGTGGTTAAAGTTATTTGGTTTGGGCTTCTCTTTAGGAGGCCGGTCATAACTTCATGTCTTGTCTAGAGCCAGTCATTGCCTAGAGCAAGCTACTGGGTTTTTCTTAGGCTTTCCCCTCCCGAAATGAGATCAGTCTAACGTAGTTTAGAAAAGATAATGTTTCATTTCATCTTTAACGTTTTAATAGTCTTCTCAAGTATATAATATTATAGATTGTCATTTGAAGACACACAAAAAAATTTATCATTCACCATGAAGTTCGGGGTAGATCAACCGTTGGATATCATTTAGTACTCCATCCATTAAAAAACACACAAAAATCATTAGTGTAAGCGTGACACTTCCATCTATGTAATAATTTACTCTTATATTAAACCAATATTACACATCATATCATATCACGAATTAAACAGAAACTGATTTTCTAACACGTGTTACTCTAAACCTATACTTCCAAATTAAACAAAAACTAATTTTCTAACACGTGTTGATATGAACATATACTGTTATTCGGTCATTATTGAATAAAATAAAAAAGTTACTACATATATACAGAATAAAGAAAAATATGTTTTCCCCAAACGCGTAACAAATCATATACCCAATAGGTAAATATGAAGTAGATGAAATACTTGTTAATGTAATATTATATTGAACTCGGTCTTTAGATATATATTAACAAAGATAGACTATACATATAGGTAAGGCAGTATCTAAACATTACAATTTGGAAATTCAACAACATAATAAACCCATCCAACAAAAAAAAAGTTTATTTGACATGAGTTATAAGTTTTAAGTGTTTGGGTAAAGAGGAAAGTGCATATGAGGTCCTTTCTTCTGTCTTTTGTAATGTTGCTTTTCATTGCATTCGTGTGCACTTTGTTGGCGATGCATTTGGCAGCTAGTCGCTAATTGGTTTATTTGGATAAACAACATTATTACTTATTAGTATCCCTTTTATCAAGATTATGACCAGAATTTATTTTCAAATATATACACGTTACTTTCTTTTTCTTTTTGAACGGCGGCAATTTTATTAAAAACAAACAAACCCACAATCAAGCAAGGTGCTAGAATGCGGACATACACCTAAGTTTAACTATAACGCCAAATTACAATACAAAACTAAAGGAGCTCCATGCCTCCCACTCCAAATTACTAAGCTTTGCTCTATCTTTAATCCATTGGAATCCAAGCCTTTTAATTTCCTCTCTAAGTTTGTTGAAAGAGGCTTTTCCTCCGTTGAAGATCACCTCGTTTCTCATCCACCATAAACACCATATAGCCACCATGATTATAGCATGAATTAGTTCTTTTTCCAGTCCGTGGTGGGGAGGGTTTTGTGGCGCCCCAAACTCCATGGGTTCGCCACGTCATCGGATTTACTCAAAACACAAGGTTTTAAACAGAATTGCACAACAGCGGAAATAAAAACTCAAATATATATATATTCAACCAAGTGTTATTACATTATTTCAAACTAATTTACATTAACT
>WOUH02000002.1:221256-231657 GCA_009936405.2 Stevia rebaudiana
GTTACTTGAACGAAGATCTATCCTACCCCTACTTATACTTTAAACTACCCTTAAACTAATATTCGTACTCTTTGCACGAGTTTAATTTCTGAACCTCTCATTTAAGAAACAAATCATTTACGACGTGAGTTAGTCCCAATTTGACATCTATGTTATAACAGTTAACCATATAAATTAATTTTAATTATGTTTCTTTTGTAATTCTTTCATGTTATTCCTATACCAATTAAGCCAATTATTAGTGTTGGAATTTTAATAAATAAATATGTTTTCTACCAAACTTTGAACCCAAAATAATTAAATATGTTTGATACATTTATAATTATTTTTATTATGTTTGTAGTATATCATATGTGAGAATTAAAACGAATCAAAATGGTTCAAAACGGAGCTATGATGAATGAGATATCAATATTTAAAAGTGTGTAATCGAAACTTAAAATATCTGATTAATAAGCGTAACTCACATTGGTGTAATGAAATACCTTTCATTGGTATATCGGTGAGAGTTATTATATGATTGTGTTTTTATATTACAAGACACATCTAGATGGCATCCATGATGATGAAAATTTGGCGTTTTGATGACGCACTTTTAATCAACATCGTTACTTGGAGTCGCCTTTAGTATAATTGGATGTTGGATCCGAAGTGGCTTGTTCCCCGTTGACCCGTTGCGTTTCAACTCATTATTTCAACCGGTCGAAACAATCAAGTGGTCAGTTTCTATAGCATAACTCACACATTCAAATCCCGAATTAACTCCACCATTTCAAGTGTTGACTTGAAGTTTTGACAGTTTTAATTTGCCTTTTCAAGTGAAGACTTGAAGAGTTGGCTATTTCATGTGCCTCGTTCAGTATTAATAGTAGGCATTTGTGCCTTTGTTTCCATACTTGCATTATGTGAAACCACACTGCAAATCGCAAACAAATTCTTTCAAATTTTCTAGGAATCGATATGTTCTGCTCTTGTCTTCTTTGTTTTTGTTATTAGCGCAATTTGTAATTTGTCTATAATTTTGTTTCATCTCAGTTTCTGTATTGTAACTTGAATATACAAGTAATAACAATGTTTATTTTATTTATGAACAATATTGCTCCTACAAATAATACATAATAATTAATGTTGTATCGAAGATCTATAGATAATCCTCTCAGATCGTATAACCTTTGAAGCTAAAACTAAAGCTTAATCATTCATCCTAATCCATTCTTCATCAGTTGGCACATTAGCTAATTAACTAAAGTTTTATTACCAACATCGCCACATCGGCCACCATCCTTTACATTTAACTGAAGAATGAAGATAAATATTGAATAAGAGGGCAAAATTGTAAGAGGGAAGAGAATCACTTTTGTGACTTTGCTTTGTCATTCAACCAGTTTCATCTTCTCCATCTTCACAAACACATCTTTTACTCAGGTTCATAGAGATTCTAATCCGAACCCGAGTTGTATTTATGTTTCTGGCACCAACATTAGTAGTGAAACCCCCAAAACACTCCACCAAAACCCTAACCTTGTCCCCAATCTTCTCCTCCCATCTCACGTCTCCTTAATCAAATTTATTCTACGATGTCGATCCATTGTGCATCTGAACATAGTGAAGGATCACAAGAATGGATCTTTTAACAAATCAAGCGACAACGTTTGATTTCTATAACTATTCCAGCCTAATTCACTAACTAAGTAAGATTCTAATTAAATAACTAAAATGCTTTTGGCATGAAATGGTAACAGGAGTAACCATAGGGGCCATAAGCATAATTAATATTATGATCACTATTTATGTAGTTATTTTTATCATTATTATATATTTTATTTTTTTTTTAAGTTTTTAATCAAATATTTTTAAATCGTTCGATTTTTATACGTTCTCTTTTAAACAGTCAGTTTTTTTACATATGTTTAAATCAGTCATCTTATTAAAACGATTTCTTTAAACCATTCGCATTATTACACTAGATATTTAAACTCTTTGGCTTCTTTAAACACTTAATCTATTCGACTTATTTAAATGTATTTTAAAGCATTTAATTATCAAATCGTCGTTTTTAAATAAGCATAACGCTTTAAAAACATTTATACTAAAAAACGTTGAAGAATAATTCAAACATTTCTTTGAAATATATAATACTATAATAATTGATAATAAGAGTACATTATGCTTTTTGGTCCTTATATTGTTACTAAAATAATCTTTTCATGCCAAGAGCTTATTATTTAAAATATAATTTCGTCATAGAATCGGACTAAAATAGTTAAATTAAATAGGTTATACCTTAGAGCAGACCTTATAAAAAATATAATTTTGGATTCTAATGGTCAAAATGTCTGAAGCATAATGACACACGAAATTACTCAAAAATGAATATCAAGAATGAATAATTACGCCAAATATGTGAGATGAATTTGTTTTCCTCAAGAAACATAAGATAGGGTTGGGATGAATTAGTTTTTTTTTTAACATATTTTGTTTTTTTTTTTTTGAAAGATTTTAACATATTTTGTTAAAATATGAGATGAGGTTGGGGATAGCAAATGAAATTTGCCTACTCTTTATTTTTCCCTAAAATGATAGAAACAATCTAATCATTTCCTCAAACTTCAACACGAATCGGTGATTGATCAATTAAGCTAGCAAGGCCAACCAACTACCCAAGGGAGTGTCAGTGGGCTGACACGTGCCAAATGTTGATTGGAAAAAAAGATAAGAAAAAGAAAACAATAGAAACAATGATCGATAAAACGAGTGTGTGAGCAATCCTGGATTTGAGGTGCATTTGATCGGCCCAAACAAAGGGGCAATGTTCCAGAAATTCCCGACATTTTGTGTCCTCTAATGAAAGAACTTAAATCCACAATTTTTATTGTTTGTTATCATACTACTTCCAACAAATATTGACTAGCTTTCTATTTCAAAATAATATCTATATTAGCATTAATATCTCCTAAGATATACACACGTAGCTCTATGTAAATGTATTTTTGTAATTGCTAAAATACTTAAAGGTAGTAATTAAAGGGGGGTAAGTAGTGGATTACAAAGGAAGACAACAAAGAGAGAGTGGGGCATGGAGGCATTTGGTTGTGGATCCTCCAACAAAAACCAACCACGCTTGGAAAGTTAAAACACCAATTCCATCCTCCACCACCTTAACCTCGCTTTATTATTTCATGCCTTTATTCTAATACGTTCTACTTTTAAACATTCACTCTTTATGTTAAAGACCGAATGTGTTTTCAAATCATGTTAGTTACATTCTTCTTACAAATCAAACACGGTATCTTTTTAACAGTGACGTATCCAGTATTTATTCATATATGCAATATGATGGTAATTTACAAATTATAATTTTTGGAATTTATATTTGCGTTTTTTAAAGAGATTTATTCGGTTATTTCTTTATTTTTTTTTTATCTATTTATCTATACTGCATATATGCAGTATGATGATAATTTATATATTTTAGTACTTTGAATTATTTGACGTATTTTTATAAGTATTTTTTTTATGTATCTATGTATACTACATATATGTAATATACAACAACTTACTACGCAAAATTTTCTATTTTTTTGAAATAGCTTCATTATAGTCGTTTGAAAGAAGATAAAATTTGTGATTTAATGGTGCAACCGTTTCAAAAAATAATAACGTATGAAGAAAAAATGAGAAATATTTGAAGTTCACTTATATACGGTTTTTAGTTCTCGCATAAAAAATAGTCCTTTCATTGACCACCCCGTGTGCATAACGTACATATAGAAACAATTAATAAAAGGGAATTAAATCTGTGGCTTGGATCCATTTATAAACAAATCTCATTTATTGGTGGTGGATCCCCTGTTTTAAATTTGCAGTTGAGAGTCATATGGATAATACTTTCATATCAAACAACTTGGTGGTTCATCGTACATGTTCAGTCGGATGAAACACAATTAGTATGTTTGGTTTTGAATTTTTTATGTCCCAAACGAACCGAATTCAGAACATGATTAGCCGAAACGAATTCAGCCGAATTTAATTCGGCTGAATTCGGCCAATATGGTTGAATTCGGTTCAGTTTTCGGTTAAACCGGTTTCAACTGAATAATTAAAAAAATAACAAAAGTTATTAATTTATTTATAAATTCGGGGGGAAGCAAGGCGGCAACTAGTTGCTTTCTGGTGAGTTGCTATGGGTCCACTCCTCTCAGTTGATTCGGTTCGTGTTAAGTGTGCCCTTCGCCCTCAGCTAGTTGTCTTGTTAGCCTCTAGCCCTTCAAGTTGCCTATCTCATTCATATAGAGAATGCTACTTTCAGATTTCTTTACCTTTAGGGAGAAGAGCGGAATACAAAGTTTAAACGAATAACTGAACAAACCAAATTGAAAAGATTATTTATTTATAAATTTGGTTGAATTCTGTTTGACCGAATAACCGAACAAACCGAATTAAAAAAAAAAACAAAACTGATAAACGAACCAAAAACCGAATTTAGATTTCACTTCGGGGTTTTTTCGGTTATGGTTACGGTTCGGTTATCGATTTTCAACGATTTTCGGTTTTTTTGAACACACCTATCTAGGCCCCGTCCAGTCAAAACACAATAGACTTACACAAATGTGCACCATGGTCCTAGCTTGTTTAATAACTCTCATGAGTTATTCGAAAGATCAATTTGGTCCCGATTACAACAAAATATCCAACCCCCCTCTCTCTCGGAAACCCTAATCAATCATTGCATCAGTCGACATAAGAAGCAAATTACTAGTGAATCAAGATTCCGAATAAGTAAAAACGACACATGGAATCACTTCAAAAGAAGTGTTTGTAACCCAATCAACCTCTAATAGGATATTATTCAATTCTTACCTAATGGGTTGCCAATCCAAGGATTCCATGGTTATGTTTCTATCTAAATTTTGGCTCGCACCGCTAAACACGTACTAACAGAGAAAGTTTCAACCTTCTTATAAGGAAGGATTCGTTAAACACGTACTAACAGAGAAAGTTTCAACCTTCTTATAAGAAAGGATTCGTTCACTCTCAACCGATGTGAAACTTACATCTTAACCCCCTAGAGAGGCCAACATCTTCACTGACACACCGGGTTGAGTCCTCGCTCCAATACTATCTGTAACAACCCAATAAAAGGTACTGGTATATTATCCGCTTTGACCCTAATGAGTTGCTCATCCAAAAGCTCACAGTTTTTCTTTTCACCCGACAAGTTGCTCACATAGGAAAATCATATAGAAGGTATCTAACTTATAAGTTATAATTCCTTCTACTCGTCAGCTAATGTGGGACTGCACTACTGCAGTTCATCGAGGAGAGCATGCACATGAGAGAAACCATTTTTTATTACGTACGTATTTAATTATTTTTATGTATGGTTTATAAATAGGAATGAAAAGTTAACTCAAAACGTGTAGCTTGGCTTCATAACTTAGTTTTGGCATTGTAATCTTTCATTTAGCCCACCTAATTGGTCACTAGTCGGTTTTCTAAATTATGTCTATTTTACATATATAAACTATCTATAAATGTTTAGTACGTTGATAGTGGGGTGAATTTCTATAACCTTTATAGCCAAGTGACACAGTTTAAGAATTTTCTCATATACTTCAATAAATTTGCTGTATATATTGTGTGTTTACAATTTATTGTAGAGATGTTCCTACTAACCATAGTTAGCAAGATCTTTAAAATCATAGTTGCACCACCCTCCCTTAGTTCTCAAGAAAACATAATGTACCTCATCATGGTCACTTGGATAGAATTAGATGTGTTTTTGAAGGAACTTCATACATGACATGATAATAAGGACATAACAATTTGTCGCTAAACCTTACATGCCACATAGCCACTTTAAAGTCTAACAATTCATTAAGCAATATTCTGATAAATCAATATATTATGGGTGTTTGGAATTGCTTATTTTACTTCAAAAGTGTTTTTTTCTTAATCAAAAGTGATTATTAGCTTAGACTATGTGTAGTGGAGCCTGTTATGAGTGTTAATAATGAATTTTGAAGTGTTAAAACCACTACGTGATATCATTGAAAAGACACCATTGATTTTTAGCCAAGCCGTTAACCATTGTTAAACACAATTTACATTCAGTTCACTTTTTAATAATTTCAATCTTACCATTTTCATTCAATGCAATAAATTAATGTTTATTAAAAATCACTACACCTTAATAAAATGAATCTTTAGTTAATTGGTTGTTGTCTATGTGGCATCTGCATGTCAATTTAACTAAAAAACCACTACACATAGTCTTAGAACATTTTCAAAATAAGTTTTTAAAAAGGTGTTTGTATTAGCTTTTGTGGTGAGAAAAGTCAATAAGTTAATAAGTTGTTTTTTAAGTGTTTGACTTAGCTTATTCAATGAAAATGACCAAAAATGACATTATTACATTTAAACCATTTTAAGGTTGTGGGTCGCAATGGTGGATGGTAGCGATGGCGGTGGTGGGTGGCGGCGATGTCAGTGGTGGGAGACAGTAGCGTCTGGGTGGTACCGGCGGTCGGTGGGGGTAGCGACGATGGTAGTGGGTGGTGGTGGTGGATGGTGGTGGTGGGTGACGATGGCAGGTCGAGACGGTGGCGTGTGGGTGGGTTGCTGGCGGTGGTGGGTGGCAGATTGGGGTAAAGGCAAAATGAATGGGTAAACTAGTAATTTTATTTTCATAAGTTATAAGTTATTTTGAAAAGTTACGATTTGTAACTTCTAAAAAACAACTTATTAACTCTACAAAAAGTGATTTAAAAAATTAATTTATATGTTTACCAAATAACTTATTAACTTATTAGCGAATTGAAAACCAATAAGTAATTAATTTCCTACCACAATTTCAGACACTCGTCTAATATGATATCCTTTTCTTAAGTTGAAGTTATAATTTTATTAGTGGCAGTTGATGTAATGACTTGAGCAACTTGTGAACCAGTTAACTACTTGTATTTATATCGTAAACTTTGTCTTGAGCGAATCCTAAACAAGAGGTAATTTTTTCCACATGATTAAAAATAAGTTAAGTTCACGTTTTGTCACGCGTCGGGATCAATTCGTTTACGACCTATTCCAGACATTTAAAAGAAATTATAACTTTGCAAATTCTCTAACATTTGTTGTTTTTTGTTTTGGAACTTCGGATAGTTTTAAAATATTTCTTAGAAGAAAGTTAATTAGAGAATGGATATTTTTTCACTCTTAGTCTCATACGTTTGTTTTGGTATTGTTTTTATCATAGAAAAATGAACGTATGAAATTAACGTAAAAACAAAGTTGAAAGGGTAAAAGAAATAATAAAATGTATTGACGACATTTGGAGATTAAATTTAGCTTTACATGCTTTTAAAAATTAAATAATTAACTACTACATGCTTAATTATTTTTCAAGAAAAATTACACCATAAAATAAAAAGGTTTTATTATCTTTGATTTGAGTATAATATTAATACGGTTTTTTTGAAGTTTTTTAACGTGGTCCACAATTTTTAGTTGGTTTGTCTTTTTACCTAATGGTATATAATTATGTATGTGTCTAATAATATATGACATTTTTTCATTTCTCCAGTCATTCTTAGGGGTGTAAACGAGTCGAGCCGATCCTGAGCTTGATAAGTCTCGAGCTCGGCTCGTTAAGATTTAAGGGGGCTCGATCTCGAGCTCGGCTCGTTTTAAATTTTGATTTAAAAGCACGAGCTCGGCTCGCAAAGAAATTTTCAAACCCGGGTTCGGCTCGATTAGGCTCGTTTATTATTTAATTTATATATTTTAACTGTTAGTTTTATTTATTTTTACAATTATTCCTTTTTATATTTAACATAATATATATGAATTAGGTTTTTTATTTTAATATTATCTATATAATTTTATTTAATATTAATATATAGTTATTAGATTAATAAAAATGACATACAAAAAAAGCTCGTTTAGGCTCACGAGCCGACTCGAGCTCGGCATCCGAAGCTCGGCTTGATAAGTAAACGAGCCATATTTCGGGGCCCGATATCGTTTAGGCTCGGCTCGTTCGAGCTTTTTAACGATCCGATCCCGAGCTTTTCACGAGCCGGTTTGGCTCATTTACACCCCTGGTCACTCATTCTAGAGTATAATTTTTTTTTATCAATTTTGTTCCATGATTAGCCATTTCATATTTTAAAAATAAATTTAAAATGTCAGTCTATTTTATTTAGGAAGAATTACATATACCCCTCCTATTTTGAAACCTAATTACATATATACCCAACACAAAACTTAAATTACATATTTTTTCAATCCATTTTATAGCTTAAAAACTTAAATTACATATATCTCCTTCAAAATGGATATATATGTAATTAAAATTTTAGATTGGGTATATACATAATTAATAAAGTTTATAAAGGGTATATGTAATTGCCTATTTTTTTTATTACTATGGTTCGTATTTTTACAAACCTAGTCCGAGTATATATATTACCACAATCCATTTGTTTCACCCAGTTGCTATGTAAATATATAAATAAAATGAATGCGTGATAATGTGCTAAAGTTCCTACATTTCTTGGATGACACTTGGTGTATTTATGTGTCAGCTTATGCTTCGTACCGTTTTCCTCTATCATATATTAACCTTCTCCTTATCAAATAAACATTTGATATTTTTTCTTTGTCTAAAGTTTTATTTAGTTGTAAAATCATTTCAAATCCAACCCAAGTACAAAAACTGAAACCCAAACCGAACCCAATCCAAAAACCGAAAACCCAAAACCGAAATAACCGAACCCAAACGAGTTTAATATACAAAAACCAAATTTTGTTTTTGGGTTTGGGTTTGGGTTTGGATTTGGCCAAAAACCAACTCAAACCGACCCATACAAACCCTTAAGATACACAATGAAACGTTAGAGCCTCTAGAATTAGGAGTTAAGTCGGTTTCACACCCTCTCTCCTAGCTGTTGGGGAGACGTACACTGTTAGGAACTCAGGATATATCGACCATGTTCGACATATCATATTGAAATTATAACGGTAACATAGCTTATAATAAATTGCGCATGATATTTCTATTCATTACAATATTTTCAACACGTGATATTTTAAGGGTAAAAAATCCGATTGTGATTATTTAAGAATATATTTACTTAATTGGTTAATATATTTCAGTAAACCAAATATGTGTGCACATGATAACATTTTTCTCAACGAACGCCGGGCCATCGTCATTACAGAAATAAATAATTATGATCGTTCAAGGGTCGAAAGTTTGTCTTATAAAAGAGTTCTTTTAAGATATTCAAAGTTGTAATTATTAACACCTATTTGTTTAAAAGCCTGAACTGAGTGCTTCTATCGTCTTTTTAATTTACATGAACTTAAATGTGAAAAAGTAACAAAAGGTAAAGAAGAAGAAATTATATAGTAGACATCATTAGTTGTGTACACGGGTGAACTATGATCATTGATCACCATTTCTATTTTCTACTAATTAACTTGCCCTCAAATAAATATGTTCATTTCTTTCTGTATTTATATAATATATATAACATTGTTAACGTACGTTTGTATGTTAACTCACTCATCTTGAACTTTCTCTAGCTTATAATTAAGCACTCCGTAAGCCGTAGCCCGTAATAGTAATTAACCTAGCTAAGAATGGATGTAATGTGTGAGCCTAAACATGTTAGTAAACTTGTGTGTGGCTTGTATATGCAATATTATATATAAGTACTATATTTGGATCCCGACATAATTTATGCAAATACCACAAGATCGCACTAGTAACTCCTCACGGGTAGTAATCATGTACGTACTCAAATAGTCAAATTCATAAATTAGTTCATTATACGATAACTTTTATATGCATGTAAATATTGATGAATGGTTCCTTAACATAAAGTAAATCTTACTACCACATATATAGGTCATGTAAAGTGAAAACACAATTAATATACGTACATGCATGTACATATGACACATTCTGTATTTTATAGAATTGTGTTAGATTCAATTAATAAGATTGCGTTGGTGTATTGAGATAGTTGGTTTGGTTAATTATTAAGTTTAGACGTTTAGTTGTTAGAGTAGTTAATCCTCTACTTATATAAATAAGTGGTTATTTATAATGAATCACTAAGGGAAAACAATACAATTCATATGATACTTTCTCTCTTTAGATTACCTAAGATTAAAAGTAGTTCATATGTTAGATTCCCTTTAGAAAAAAAATTAAGAGAAAAATCACGAGAGTCCTGTGCATCATTCACCGCACTAGTATAAAGATTTTTTAAAGGGGAAAATTACCAAAATGAGTAATTTCACCAAAGAATTATCAAATATAGGCAAAGACTTTTTAGCCCTCATATTGGCTTTTTTTCCTCATGTATCACGGCTAAAGCCGGCAATTCAAATCCC
>WOUH02000002.1:232998-247558 GCA_009936405.2 Stevia rebaudiana
TTAGAGGTCTCCTAATATTCGGTTAGGGGTCTCAAAATTTTCATTTATCGGTCTCCCGGTATATAAAACGAAATTTTATTTTTTTTTCCACTTCAGGCGAAAAATTGAGCCGTCTCCCGGGAGACCCCTAAGCTGAATGTAGAACCGCCCCTGCTAACCGAAGCATTTCTTTACGCAAAAAATAGGAGGCAATATGAACTGGCGCACGTTCCATGATAAGTTGTTTTACAAGAAAAAAAAAATCATAGTACAAGAAATTTGTTTTATGATAAGTTGTTTTTTCTCTCACCTCAAGTTAACTTGGTTTATAGATTATATCAAATGAACCAAATGAATTGATACTAACGTTAACTAAAATGGGTATAGTTAGATGCTCGCGTAACAAAATTTATTAAAAATGTTTACATCATTTGAAATAAGTTCACTAAAATGTAAAAATAGTCATTGTCATTTTTAAAAATATATTACTAAAATCAGATGTGCGAGAACAAAGAATCCAAAGCCAAGAAGATAGATTTCATGCCTTTCGAAAAATAAGTAGAAGATATATTTCATCCCGAATCCGTGAATAAATTAAAACAAGTTTCTACTCATAGAAACATTCAATTTCGTGCAGATTCCCGAAAGATTTCTTACATCTGCATTTATTTACCTCATTCCTTGTTTGTCTTTTTATAACCAGAAAATAATAATGCAACGAAAGTCTGATCGACAGATCATGAAAACAATAATGGGTAGAAATTGTTGGAGGAAGGTTTGTATATATTCATTAAATCTATAAATTTAATTCTTATTTAATGCAACAAAGTACAAGCTGTAGCTTTGATGTATTTTTATTATATAGTACATAGTAGCGTATATAAAAAACGATGAACATCATGTACTAAAGTAAAACGAGTAAAAACAATGAATAAATGTATTCTTAATTACGCTAGTTAGTGTAAAAACTCTTTCTATTTACTTATGAGTGATCATGGCCCGTACTATATTGTTAGAATCTATCAACATTCTTGTTGGACTTTAAATTGCTAAACACATATGGATTTAACCAATAAATTAAGAAATATGTATTATTTCTTTAGTGTTTTCTCAATCTCGTGTGAATATACTATTGTTTTCCACATTGATCAATAAATGCTGCATTAAACACCATTCTACTATTTAGAGTTTATTTAGCGACACAAATAATATTACAAATATTATTTTATGATAAACGAAACAAACACAATACACAACACAAATACACTAAGATATGACATAAGATTTGTTCTAAAGACAAAAGACACTATACACAATAGACAATAATATGAGTTAGAGATACGTAAGACACAATATTTCAGAAACATAAGAGACATAAGAAATTATAATTTATCGTGATACAAGAAACAAATGGAAAGTACACAATACAATACTTTTTCTTTGATACAATACACAAATAATGCACAATACGGAATACACAACACAAATACAGTATGGTAAGACATAATATTAGTTTCAGAGACAAAAAACACAATGCACGTTACACAATAATATGAGTTGGAGAGACATAAGATATAATATTGCAGAAACATGAGATCACGATACAAGTTTTAGAAATAATGACTTAGATGAGACACAATGAACTTGAAAATGTAATTATTTTTTTAAATAGCAACACTATTCATTTATAAAATGCTAGTTTTTTGGTATACTTTTAAAAAAATAATGACATATATAAAAGTTAGGAAGGTTTAAAAAAGTAGGGTAACTTGATAAAAAAAGTCAACAAAAGTGATTATTATTAAAGTATCCTCTAACGCTTTCTTTTAATCTGAACCCTTAATTATGATTTACTAGCCCTAAATCCTTCTTATAATTCTTATTATAAGCCATAAGCCGCCTTCTTTTCTGTATTATCTTAAAGTTGATAAGAAAAGGACTATTAGATTAAATGTTCATAGGCTCGTCAACAAGCTTCTAACTCAATGACATATAGGTAATCAAGAATTGAGCTCATGACTAAAAGGTGATGAGTTCAATTCCAAGCCATATGGGATGGACGCCGAGCTTGGTTATGGAACGTCAAACTTACGTTAAACGATTACAATTATGTCTCGGACATGCCACCCTAACGTAGTAAAAAAAATGTTCATAGCCCATTGCCATAAATGTTTGACTCTTCAGTCTGTGTTTGGATTCAAAGAAACTGAAATCTGAATGTGAAAATATTAAAATATATATGTACTATACTTGATTAAACGATTTAATTATATTAATATCCAAGACCGTGCTTCCATTGATAGCCCTAGCTCGAGGTTGCTCCCAATCCATTTTTGGTTTTTGTTTTTGTTTTTGTTTTTGTTTTTCTATTGTATTGGGTTTTTAAGTGTGTAGGTGGTTTTTCCTAGGCTTGCAATCCGAATTTCTTGATGTTTAGGTGTTTTATGTTGGAATGACGGTCTTCTAGCGAATTGATAGCAGTTAGAATATGCTTTGATATTCGTGTCAAGTTTTTGGCTAATTTTTATTTAATGAATAAAAATTATAAATTGTGAGTGTGTTGGCTTAGCTTTTAATTTTATTTATTAATTATTCTCTTTGCAATCGGGTTTTGTATTTAGGTTCATGGTGATTTCGTGACGCAATTTAAGTGAATAAAATCCAAGTCAAAATTTTAAAATAATCATAGCTTTATCTCTCACCCTTTCTTTTAAACTTACATTACCAATATCATTAACGAACCTAACATCTCTCTAGTTTTTGCTAAAATAAACTTGATATTGTTTAGTTGCTATTGTTAGGTAAATACCAAAGATCCTCAACTCTAATGATTGAGATGAGGTATTTAGGTTTTTTCATGTATAGATAAGAAAGGGTCAAACCTTACTCACAACATAAAAACTTATTAATATGTCAGAATGTGTAACCTTCGTGTTTCACTACTTAAATGATTGAACCACCCGACATTAGGTAAAAAAGGTAAAAGACTTCGTCTTTTTTATGCTAGAAAGCTGACCAACATCAATCGTAAACAAAATTGTCAGGTAAAAGTCCGCGATCATTTAAGAGTTTTTCTCACACTTAGGTTCCACATGGATTTAATGAAGAGACTCATTCTCTGCCTCGTATAATCCCAAAATAATAACAGGGAATGTCATGTCTCCCAAAGCATAGTATAATATTGTATTTATTTATTAAGATACAATAGCATTTATTTTAATATGCATTTATAAGAGTTGAGTGGATAAAAAAAGAGTAGAGTATAATGATTGTATTTAAGAAGAATTTTAAACATCAAGGGTGTTAGAGCCCAATGATATTTATAATAAATGTTTGGGTTGACAGGATCAATAGGTCACGGGTTTAAATCCAAGCAGCAAGAGTGTCGGATTTCATCTTGTTTATGTCTATTTGGTTATAATGGACAATCCGCTAGTGGTTGAAATTAATTCCTTGAAATAAAGCTGTTAAAAACTTATATATATATAAATTTAAATATACCTATTAGTTAATACAATCCATCACACAGTGTATTGTCGGTATGTATGAAAATACTGAAACTAATAAAGCAAATAAGCAATTGCTTCATAATAGAGAGGAACAAACCTCTTGCTCAGTGGGAACACTACCCTAAGGGTTCCCAACTGTTTTTACGTGAACTAACAAGAATTGGTTAATTTAAATTACCATAAGGGTGAACTAATGAGATTTACTGACATCACTAATTTAAGTACCAAAACAAAATTTCTTTTATTTTAATCAACAAAAAATTTTACACATAATTTTAAACATTAAATAAAGATAACAAAAACATAAAGCTACAAACTAACCAATCAAATTTAAAAAGCACATATACTAAACTAGAGTACTTCTTGTCCGTCTTGAGGTATTAATTTAAACTGCAAACTGTGGATGATCCTTGAGAATATGTCATGCTTCGACATTTAAAACATTATTCATCATAATCCTTAAGTTTTTGTTTATGGTCATCCACATGATGTCCATTTCATTACATCCTACCTCGCGGTTGTCGTGAAAGTTGTAAAATTTCAAGTTGAGTTGGTTATTGGTATGAACATTCTTTATTCCAACATATAACTGAACTTACTTGCCCTCAAAAGCTACTTGATTAAAATATGGGTTCATCACTTTCCGTAACCGTGACTCAAGATCAGGCTAAAGTCACCTCCTTTTCAACCATGCATTGTCCCGACATACCCGAATAACTTGAACCCGAACCCCACTACCCGAATATACCCCTTCACCTTAGGAAAATACTTCACAAAATCTTTACATTTACATTCAAACCCTCATAAAATTATTAACGTTTCAGTCACCAATCCATTTGAATAAAATAAAATACTTATAATATAAAATAAAATAAATAAACAACTGAATTAAATAGTAAGTTATAACAACTCAAACATATTATTTCAATAAAATTATAAAACAATCTAAAGCTCCAAATGATAGGGTGTTCTATTGTTAAGCCTCCTCCTTTTACAAGTAGTTGACTCAACTCCTGAATCTTCACTTGGATTATAGCCCAAGCATGCTGCTTCAAGCACACCAATTGGGCTTTTTGGCACTGTACCACTCTTAATGCTGTTGGTACAACCACTCCTCAACTCATTCACTAATTCCACACATTTAAGAACCCTCTCCTGCAAAATCCCATTTCAAAAAGATAAGAAATAATATTAGTATATTACTCAAAATCACAATCATGAAGGCTACAAAACAAAACACCTCATAAGTACAAGTAATTATTATAGAATGAATATGATTACTAGTTATTAGTTACTTATTCAAAATAACTTAATTCACTCACAAATAATCACATAACAAGTTTAAGGGGCTGTTGTTTAGCTCTTAATAAAGCTCTTAATGGTTCAGACCTCTGGATGTCTCTGATCGCGTAACAAACAGTCTGAACCATTAAATGATGAACCAGTAAGAGGTCTGAACCATTAAGAGCCAGATGTCTGAATGATTCAGGCATTTGCCTCTGAATGATTATGCATTATACTGAGTGTGAATGATTAAGACCTCTTATAAGAATTGGTCAGAAATTTGTCAATGAACGGTTAAGCATTATACTGGCTCTTAATGGCTCAAACATCTTACTGGTTTAGCATTTAATGATTCAGACATCTTACGGGTTCAGCACTTACCCACTCAGAAGTTGACAAACAGCCCCCAAGTAAACAACCCCAAACACCCTCCAACGTAATAAGTAGATAAAAAGGTTTTAATAAGCAATCACAAACAATCCGAACACAAAATTATTATGTTAATGCATCTCTAAAATAGGTCGTTACAATAGTCGTGTAATATCATGATGTAAACTATAACTTGGAGTTGAAGTTTTGGACTTTTGGCTCTTTTAGATCATCATGATAACTAAATATATATCTAGACATCATATGATCATTACCTTTTGTACATGTTTAAGGATGACATCCATTTGAGATTGACCAATTAAAGAAATTATCACTCCTGCTGCAATCTCAGAAGGTCTAAACTCCAAGAAGTCGATCCCTGCAATGTGAAATGACCATTTTATCCTTTTGTATCGTGACTATCGTTCCAACGCTAAATTAGACAAAATGTGACTATTAATTACCATTAATTAAGCATAATATGAGTTGGATTGATCTTGAAATTAAAGATCTTGATATTGTTTGATCACATTCAAGCTTCTGAATGAAACCATCAATGAAAGAAAATGGAGTCGCTGTTTGCATCCGCCATTTCAATGTGGTCAACACAAGAAGCTCCATCTTTTGAATTGTTTTTGCTTCAAATACAAATCTTGATTCACAAACCTACAAATTCATTCATATTCTCAACATCGAAGCCCAATTTAGTTTGACCACATCAAAAGGTCAACTTTTTTTATGAAATCAAGAAGTTGAACCTGTAAATCAAGAATCAGGGGTATTTCAGTCTCTTCCATTTTGGATGCAAGTGATATGCAAGATACAGCTAGCAATTGCATCATCCAAGATTTGTCTTTCTGCTCATTATATAGCAAATTACAATTGAAAATATAGTAAATGAACATTCAATTATAAATTTATAACTTAAAGGGAGTTAAAAGAATTCTCATAAATAGACCAAAATGAAAAAGGAAATATATAAATAAACACTTACAGGAAAGTCATAAGCAGCAAGAAATCTGTCCATGTAGTTGATAGATAAATATGCACACAAAGGTCCAAAATTGAAATGAGCATGAACCTGGTCAAGGTCAAAGTCAAGTCAAAATTAACACAAAAAGTATAAGCACCTTCAAAATTTCCCAAATTATAATACAAAAACAAACTTTTCTGAAAATTTCTCAGAATGTTTAATACCAGATCAAAAAGTCCCAAAATTCTACAAACTTAATCAAACTCAAAAAAAAATAAAATCAAGAAATAAATGATGCAGATGAACATACCTTTCTGATCCAATCAACAGATTGTTGTCTTGCAACTATATGATCCAAGTTTCCATTTTTTAGTTTCTTCAAATAATCAAACCCCACAAAGTGTTCACATTCTTTTTCAATCAGTTGAAACAAACACTCGTCACTTTGAACAGGGAAATCAAGAACACAGCACTCTGTTTCATGATTCTTAACAAAACACTGACTTTGATTACTAATTAGTTGATTTCCATACCCCCATAATCCTACATCAACATTGTTTTGATCGTCATTATCATCATAACAAATGCTATCATTATCTTCTGCACATAATAAACTTGATAGCAGGCAATTAGCCATTAACAAAACCTTCAATAACACAATAAATTTTTAAATTTACACTGAGGCGATCCGCTATATGTAAGAATCGGTAATTTAACAGCGGAAATGGAACAATAAATGCAGAATTAAAGTGAGATTTTTTGGGGGTGTCGAGATGATCGATTTGATTGAAGATTATAGATAACGCAAGCCTCTTTGCGGTGTATTTTACTATCGAGAAACTGGGTGTGAGTAAAATAAAGAGCAAAGAATGCGGCGTTTGCAAAGGAGAAGGAGAAATGGGAGTGTGAAGGGTTTTTTGCTCGAGGGATTGTTGCAAGTATGTAAATATATGCACGTACGTTACATACATTGTACATACATTTTTATACACATATACGTATAAATATAAATATAATAAATACAGTATATGAGGAAAGTAAATAATTGATTTAATAAAAACTAGTTTATTGCCTCGTGTACTACACGAATGTGTATTATAATTAACATTACTACCTAATTATATGTAAAATAAATAGATATAAATAAAGTGATTTTTTAATATTTATAAAAAAAAATACAATTTACAGAGTTTTTGAAACAAAGTTTAAAAACATAAATAGTATATTAACCCGTGTATTATATTTATGAGCTTAAAGAAATTCATTCATTAAATACGTGTATATGTTAAATGGGTATTAGAATGTAAGTAGATAATAAATATTAATGTATACATGACTACGGTAAAACTAACTAAGAAACATTTAGTGTAACACAATGTAATACATATCACAAAGCGATTCGATTCTTAAAAAATTAGAGCCAAGTTAAGTATAATATTTTGAAATTAGATCCAACTTTCTATATAATACGAAATATACTCTACTTTTAATCCTTCAAGTATGAACAACATAAATAAAGTTATAATAAAAGCCTTAACTCGATGTTTACGAGTCTACCTTTTTTTTTTTAATAGCAAATAGCGTGGCCACCCGACCTCACCCTGACAAACAGATCAGCTCGCTGAAAGCGTGGCAACCCCGCCTCACCAATCCAGGATGAAACCACTTTGTGGGAAAACCCCCTGGCTCACCCAAGAGCATTTTTTTTGTTCCGAGTGAGACTCCAACCTAAGACCTCTCACTTAGGAAGTACACATGGTACCATTGGGACAAATACCCTTTGGTGTTTACGAATTTACTTAACGAAAGATAAGAAAAGCAAAATTTTATTTTCCTTTCCTCTTATTTCTATAATCCTATTATCTCATTTTGGTCTTATAATTTGTAAGTACTAAATTTAGGCCTAAAACTCCTTTCTTTTCTCTTCTTTCAACTTATCTTAAAAGAAACTTTGGAACATATTTCATTAATTCATTTCATTCCTTCAAAAAGGAAAAAAAATTGAAAACACAAACAAGTTTTTCTTTCCTTCCACTTCCCTTCTTTCTTCTTTTAAGTAAACTCGAGAACATTTTAGACACTAGAAAACACTTATACTTTGTTTATTAACCCATTAATTCAGTCTTCAGTTACATGTTATTTGAGTTACTGTCTAGTACTATGAGGCAAAATTATGAAGAAGATTCAAACTTTGTAAAAATGTAAGTTTAGG
Source organism: Stevia rebaudiana (assembly GCA_009936405.2). Lineage (NCBI taxonomy): Eukaryota > Viridiplantae > Streptophyta > Magnoliopsida > Asterales > Asteraceae > Stevia > Stevia rebaudiana. The sequence continues at coordinate 241,325 of WOUH02000002.1, forward strand.
AAAAAAACTTATAGTTTAAATTTTAGATGAATATATGTTAGCCGTTTGAAAAACATAGCTTCCCTTCGAATAATCTCACTCAATTCTCAAGTATCACTCACTTTAAGCTACTAGTAAAACGAAATATAGTTTTATTAGTGTAAAGTAATTAAAACAAAAGGAATTCAGTATGAACTTTCTAAATGGAAAATGGGCTTTGTTGTCAAAAGATGAAATAGATTTTTTTCTAGATCAGTGTGATCAACGTAGTAATATTCCATTTACTTAAAAGCAATATCTAAGTTAGTAAAAAGTTATTCTTCAAAATAAACTGAGAGACACTTTAGTTGTGTTTAGTGAAGAATAGTCAAAAGCGTATTTGGACTCTCGTGTGTAGGAATATTTAGTGTTGAGATCTACTTACAAGGTGTAATTAAAAAACCACTTTTTATTATTTTAGCCATCACGATTTTCAATTTGTCATATGCATAACCTTTGTAATAGAAAATAAATATTTATTAGTATAAAATATATTTTCAGCCACTTGTAACTTTGTAAAATCATGGCATTTGAATAAACCATGACCCATGTCCAAATACTTGATGAATTGCCCGAACCCGGTATTACATGTTTCGGGCTTTCAAATCGGGTTCGTTTGCATCCCTCCAAATTCTGTGCTTTCTTCTCCGTTTGCATAACGGAAAGTCTCGTAATATTTCTTCTTCGTTTGCACATAAAATCAATCCATTGATTCTGGCGATGATCGTGAAAATGTCGACATTCTTCATGGTAGGGATTCAAAGTTTTTTGGATAGTTATCACCCTTACATCCACCGCGAAATCCCTAATAAATCATGATCTACCGCCAATTTCAAAGAATTTATCGCTTACGATCCGGCATACGGACCAGTCGTATGATCAAAATTTCCAATTTAGATTCCTTTTATTTGATTTCGTTTTCCTCCATGTTGATTGATCAATTTGTTCATGATATCTCATTGTTTCGCGACGATTGATCAGGTTAAAACTTAACACCTGAATTTATAACAAATGTATACAGAATTGCTTACTTGTAACTCCTGATTACTGGTTTACTGATTCACTGACTCGTATACGAAGCTAGTTTTGGATTATATGAGTTTGTTTAAGTTTTTGTAGTCTGTAAGTTATGAATTTAAAATTTTTAATGGGTAAGTTATATATGGATACATAGTTCATTTGTTTAAGATAATGTGAAGTGTATTATTTAGATCTGAAGGTAATCATTAATCTTGTTGTCTATTGTTTTTTTGTCATTTTAGTGATATGAAATGATGTGAAATATGCACACAGACTCGCACAATCTTCATGAACAAATTATCAATGTTTTCATAAAGCTTCAACATTAATAGCTTTAGAAGATTAAGAAATAGATGATCACATGGAGAAACACAAAGAGGAATTTGAAGCACACAATGAAAACGAGAATAAAGGTTTGGATAGTTTTGCTATGATGAATAATGAATGGTGTGTTTTCGTGAATTGCTAAATTGTAAGTTGTGGAACACAATTTGGCTTAAATTAAAGTTTGCTGTTTGTATAATCATTTAGTGTTCTTGCATTCTTCTAGTTGTGTGCATTGATCATTTAGTAATTATTTGAATCATGGTGCATTCTTCTAGCTGTATGCATTGATCATTTGATCATTTAGTGGTCTTTTACATGTTAACGCCATTATTTATGGGCTTTTTGTTTGGCTCTTAACATGACTCTTAATGGTTCAGACCTCTGAATGATCAAGCATTATACTGAGTCTGAATTGTTAATACCTCTTATTTGAATTAGTCAAACATTTGCCTATGAACAGTTAAACATTATATTGACTCTTAATGGTTCAGACATCTTACTGGTTCAACACTTACTGATTCAGATATCTTATTAGTTCAGCACTTACTCATTCAGAAGTTGCCAAACAGCCCTTTAGTCTTCTTTGTTTCATCTGAATCATGCTTCAACTTAGGGGCATTAACATGGAAAAGATCGACCGGTTGGGTATAATTTCAAAATTATAGTTATTATACGGTTAGGGTCTTGTCAATTGTTTCATGAATTTTCAGTAGAATATATATGTCAAAAGGTGTTTACCTTGTATACTTAAACACACCTTGCAGTTTCTTCCGTAATGTTTGGTTTTAGCTTGAACATGCTCTTATTTAGAATCGGAAGCAGGAAATCGACACGAGTTATGCTACCAAACATCATTTGTATTATTTAGAAAAACATGTTTTTATCTATATAAACATAAATATTCAAACTATATGTAAAAGAACCAATATTAAAGTTTTTTTTGTGAGAAAAACACAAGTAAAGTTTTAGAGTAAAACACGAGTCTTCTTACTATGGGTAATAATATCTATGTTGATCTTCCTTCCGTCACAACTATACCTGGTTTGATTTCAGTTGTATAGTCGTATGTGACGGGTGACGAGGATCATTTCACATGATTGACATGTTACATCTCATGCTTTTTAACAATTTATTTTTCTATTTTTACCATTAACCTGTACTTTTCATATGTTGCAATGACTTTCTTACGTACATTTATAAAGATTCCTCAATATATAAACAAATTGAAGATCGAGTTGTACCAAAAGAAAAAACCAAAGAATCGAGTATATTATTCCTTAGATTTTAAACTTGGGGTTCTTTAATCATTTTAATCCTAACTTTCTTGATGTTAAATTTTTTAAAAACATCAAAAAGTAATTAAGATGATGAGAATTCGAATCATATAAAGTTCATCAGCAAATTGATATAATTCTAATAAACATCAACTTATTGAGTATATCGCCTTAAGCCAAAATGAGCCACTAGCCACTAGCCACTAGCCTGCTTAACCGGTGGTTCTGTCTCTTAAGATAAGGTTCATGTTCAAAATGAATAATTTAGTCTCAAGTATTTAGGAACATAAATGGATTTGCCTTAAAAAAGCAAACAAGTAGAAAACTAGCAATTGCATTTAGAAAACTAACAATTGCATATCAGCCTCGTTGGAGTAAAAGGTTATATAGGTTTTCACGATTATCGATGGAGGAATATGTTAATCTTGCTTTAGATTTTTTTAAACGAAAAAGACACATACCAATAAACATTTTTTCATTTGACCCTTTTCCATCCAGTGTGAATGATGTATATGTGGTCACGTAGACACGTACATAAGTCTTGCATGTGTGTAAGTATTATTGTAACTCACAAAAGTCTTGCATGTGTGTAAGAGTTGAAGGTGAAAATAATTATAAAAATTAATCAATTTCATACAATTATTATTAAAAGTCACAACTTTCTCTTAATTACATCAATGGGGCATATGAATATAATTACGATAATAACTATTTTATGTAAGCAGTGGCGGAGCTTGAAAACAACTGAGGTAGGGGCGGGAATTTATGACTAATTCTTTTTTCTAACGTTATGTTTCTAGTCAACGGTTCGGTTCAACGGTTCAGGTCGGGTTGTAACGACATTACTAAAACTCTAATTTTTCATTCAAAAATTAAATAAAACAATAGGTCAATAAAAAAACTCATTTAAACAATAAAACTAAAATACTTGTTAACAGAAAAGACTAAATTGTTTATAATTAAATTTCATCAAAAACACTAAACATTCAATCAAATGATCAATTAATCATATATTCATCATCACAACATAATAATAACAACATAACAATAGATTAATTGATGAAAAGAACACCGCAAATTGAATAAATAATAAAAAACAAATTTTGGGATTTAGGGTTTTGACTAAGAATTCAAGAATTGGTACCTATTAGGCTGGGTATTTTTTATTGGGCCGGATAATAATAACAACATAACAATGAGCTGGGTATTTTTTATTGGTAATGGGTTATGAGTTTATAATTTACTGGTAGTAGGCTAATTATAATTATTGGGTATTATATATTAAATAAAATTGAGTTTATAATTATAAGCCCAAACTTTAAATACCCAAATAAATATTCGTTCTTTAGTCACTCATGTATTTTTGCCATAAATTTTTTTTAATAAATATAAAATATTTTGGAGGCGGGGCGAAATTAACCTCAAATTTTATTTACGGCAGGAGCGAGATCATACGCATAAAAATTTTCGAATTATATGGTACCCAATATATATATATATATATGGAGAAAAACGGAGCAGGGGCGGTCGCCCCGCCCGAGCTCCATTATCCTCCGCCACTGTATGTAAGGATGGACGATGTCGTGGTCGGGTTCACCTCAAGTTTCTCTCAGGCTTGCATGCTACACCATCACATAGCTTAGGGTTCTAGGTTCTGGTTTGGTGATCGGGTTGCACAACCCGAACATGAAAACATTAATATATAGACAGTTGGAGAACGTTCTCTAAAAAATTCTTTTTATTTTATAAAACGTCATACTCCATCATTTTAAACCCACACAAAATTCCATCATTACCGCATCACACTCTTGCACAGAAATAATAAAACACAATATTTGTGTAAATACTTATTCCTCCAATAATTTATTTATAGACTGGTAAATTGCATATTCTTTAAAATAAAACTCAAGTTCAGGGAGTAAGACAAAAGAGGCTTACATTAGAAAGTGGGGTTTCCATGTGATGTTTCTTGTTATAATTAAAAAACAGTAAACATGAGTCGGCTGAGGGGTCAATTGGTTCCCACTTTAAAACGTTCGACAATTTTAAATTTAATAATTAAACAAACGAATAAATAAATATAAAATAACTAAATATAGCTTAAAGCTCGGCCCTTGACTCGTTGCCACTACATACCACTTTCTCCACGTCCCGCTCCGGTCTCGTTCAGAACGACATCGTTTCCAAATGTTTTGATGTTTTCCTTACTCCACAAGCATTTGGTTTCTAATTTCTCTATAATATTTAAGATTATAACATAAAAAGAAAAATATATCTTTTTTATTGAAAATAATTGTAATTCTGCTATTTATATTAAAGCACTTAAATTTATAGCTTTCGTATTCCAAAATAATCAATTGTCACTCTTTATGTTTCAAGCGTATAAAAATATAAAAAACTGGCATAGATATTTTTATTGTTATATAAGATATTTTATATTTTGAATCCAGATTAGATTTTAACCTAGAAAGCTAAGTATTCAACTGGTTAGCGTGCCATGTTTGTAAAATTCGTACCAAACCAACGTTAATTGTTAGTTTTATAAATGTAGTTTTATAAATTCTTACCAAACCAACCTTTGATGATATTAGAGTTTTTCTTTGTAAAATGAGAGAGCATAATACTCTTTCTGTTATTGTCTTTTTTTTAATTAAGTATATTATCTTTCATAATTCTAAGACCGGACGTTATGGGCGTCGGGGAGGGCGTCGGGGGGCGTCGACGCCGCGAAACACCGCGACGGGCGGGGCGTCGGGGGGCGTTGTGACGTTTGGCGTGGAGATCTCCACGGGCGTGGAGAGCCGTTTCAGGTGGGGCCCATTGCCAATTCGACCGTTGCATGTTTTAAAGATAAAAAAAAAAAAACGTTTTTTTTTTAAATCCTTATAAATACTCTCCTCCACTCTCATTTTTTTCACATCTTAAACACTCATCTTCTTCTTCACACACAATCCTTTCTATATTTTTTTTACCACAAAAAATGGAAAATATACTAGATTTCTCTTCTTCTTCGTCTTCCGATTCGAGTGACGCAGATGAGTTGTTCATAGCAGCGGTTGGGGCCGCGGTTCAACATTATACTCAACAAATTGCTAGACCAATTCATCGAAGGAATCACATAAACCGTAACCGTGTTGCTGCTCAAGAACTCTTGTTTAACGACTATTTTTCGGATGCGCCGACGTATAATGAAAATCAATTTAGACGTCGTTTTCGCATGAGTCGACCGCTTTTCCTCCGAATATCTTCTGACCTCATAGACCATGACGAGTTTTTTGTACAAAAATATGACGCGAGGGGCAAACTTGGTTTCACTAGCATGCAAAAATGCACGTCCGCGATTCGTCAACTAGCTTACTCAACTTGCGCGGACTCGTGGGATGAATATTTAAAAATGTCAGACAAAACCTCACGTGACTCGCTTGACCATTTTTGTAAAGGTATGCTTATTTTTTAAAAATTATTATTTTATGTAATTATTATTTAGTAAATACTTTTAATTATTTAGGTGTAATTCGTCTATACCGAGACAAATATATGCGGAGGCCTAACTTTTACGATGTTCAACAACTTTATGACCACCATGAGGAGCATC
>WOUH02000002.1:247658-261631 GCA_009936405.2 Stevia rebaudiana
CTCCTCCACTTACCACAACACCCATTTTCCATAACCTCTTCTCTCTCCTGCGTGACACTGACGCGTCATACTCCACGCCCTTACGCAGCCCGACCATAACACATGGTCTAAGTTGCTTTTACAGGTTTATGATTATAAAATAAAATGTTTCATGTACTTGCATTTACCACTTCACCCACATTAACTAATGAATTACCATAACGTTAACAAAAACAAAACAGTGCATTTATTAATAATAACCTTCGAATAAATTCTATTGACTAGTTATATTTAATGTATCAAATAAAACCATACTCATGTGAAAAGTATTGCATTTTGATATATACTTCAAATACTGATTTTCGTATATGTTTTATCAGTGACAAATTATTTAAAATCATCATTCGTCTACCACGAGAAACGCACTAGCTCAAGTAAAAATTTAAGAGAAAATAATAATAATAATATTAATCAATAATTATAAAAACAGTAATAATAATTAAAAAAATGTAAGTATTTGTGCGTGTATATCTTTTAATCTAGACATGTCATTCTTCAGCAGAGCTGAGTAGAGAGAGAAAGCAAACGAAGGGTTTTAGAGAGAGAAGAAACAAAGTTAACTCACAATTCAAATTGGTTTCTTTTCTCACTATCATCATTCATCAGATCCACATCAACATCTCAAAATCAAAAATCAAGATTTCTGTCTTCGACATTGTTGTTTCATCTTCTTCAACACTCTGTTTTCAGCAGCAAAACCCAATCACTTGATCTTCAGTATGGAATTTATCCACTTGCATTTGTTTTTTTACTTGCAAATTTCTTCATTTCTGATTTGTGTGACTAATTCTTCATGTTATTGATTTTTCTACCTTTTGGGATTTTGTTGCAGTTGTGGTTGCTGGATGTGATTTCTAAAGAAGAAGAACCCTAAAATCAAACGATAATGTTTACAGAAGGGTTGGATAACAATGCGCTTAGATGGGTAAAAGAGGTCAGCTTTCATCATCCCGAATTGAAAATGTTGTAATTCTGGAATTAACATTGAGTTTTTACATGGATTTTGCTCGATTTACTTGCATTTTTCTTCATTCGTCAGTTTAATATATTTATTTTTAAACTTATGCATGTTTATATGATATATCGATACGAAGGTTTTTGTTTAATCGCTGATTGTCTATTTGAAACAGCTAATTTTATTTCCGCAATGGAAATTCTTTTATTAATATTGAGTTTATGCTTCTTATTCTGAATTGTGTGTTTGAACTAGAAACCCTAGTTTTCGCTATAGAAATCTATTAGAGTAATCACTGAAACATTGATTTATGATTGTTCTTTCCCCAAATTGAAACCAGGTTTTTGGTAAATTTCTTATTTTTATGTATGAATTTACAGAACATTTAGCATTGCCTTACGAATTAAAATGTAATTTGTTAAATTTATCTGATGAAGCTTAAAGTTTTATCCTTGTGTTGTAGTTTTGAATGAAATATTTTAAATATATATCGATGCATTTAATATTCAGGGGTCTAATAATCCCAAAAAGGAAGTTCGTTACTATGATCAAAATCAACGGTCACGAATTGATCCCATTTCTTCACGAAACGGTAATCGAGGGTTCGGATTACCTCCCGCTTCAAAGTTCAGAAGCGGGCATCTACCCGGAGTTATTCCAATATCTCAAGTATTACCTGGTGAAGATACAAATTCAGGTTCTGAAAATGACATGTCAACTGATTCAGATGGTGAGGTGTACGGTGGGCGTTACTCACTAGATTCCTCCCCTCAAGATGATAGAGTTCTTCATGGTAATAGGTCTTATGATCCTGCGCATGTGCGCCCACGGTATCATGTTTACTCGAGTGATGTGAGCTCATCGATTGAAACAATGGGGGTCAGAAGAACTGATAAAAACCGTGTTACAAATAGTATTTGTGTTGAGGATGATTCGGATGAGTCAGACGGGAGCTCTGAGTTCTCAACAACTCAAGTTTCGTCAAATGTTAATGGAGATGCTTCTAGAAAGGTATAAACCAATTTTGAGTTTGATTGTTTGTTGCTTGAATGCTACTGTAAGGTATTGGTTATCAATGATAATGTTTTTCATGCCTTTTGGTATATTAGCTTTAAAAGGATGTGTTCATGTTGTAAAGGTGCAATTTTGACCCATTTGTAGATAGGTTGATTTGTTTTTTTAAGTAAAATGATTTAGTCCAAATAGTGATAACTCAAATGGGTTGCACGAGTTGTTACTTGTTAGCAACAAACATTCCACTTAATAAACATATATTGTTAGTTAAATTAATATATTACATCTAAAAATTGTTAGATATTTATAATCAGATACCGATTCTACATATTTACAAATTTTGGATATAACTATTTGCATATGTAAGTGGTTTATAAATTAATTGTAACATAGTAAGCGGACTAAATTCTTTTGTGTTTTGTTCACCACACGCATGTTGTTATTATTCATATGTGAATATTAAATATGTAAGTATTATTCATGATCAAACAATTTTGTCTTTTTTAATGATGCTTACTTATAGAAGTCAATCATGTAGGATCATAATGCATTTGATGAAGATATTCCTAGTGCACCTCCGTTTGTGGGTCCAGTTGGAGAAATAAAGCAACAAGAACACCCGCAACCTTCCAAAACGAATCATACGCCATTGAGAGCCAATTCCCGTGATTTTGAAGCTAAACCGACTGTAGAAAGGAAAACTCCTAGTGTAGATTTGAAGGAGGATCATAAACACGAGGCTTCAAAATCATCTAATAGGTTTGTTTATATTCCATAACATGTTCAATGGTTCATTTGTTTAATGTCAACTAGACCATATTGTTGCCTCCATTTATCATGGCATATAACAAATGAAATTTCATAACACTCTCATACACGCAAAGCAAAAAGGCACAAAACATAAAGGTTTACACCAATAGGATCAATATTTACTATATGGCGAACAACATAAATATAAGAGTTTTAAATTTTGCTAGAATTTTGACTCAAACAAATATTTCTTAATTCCCAATAGCTTGTGTTGTCATTGTTGTAAAAATTAGGATTAATCGGTAGTTTACCTTTTGCGATTTCACTTAATCAGCCATAAAACTGGTAGATGATAGAAGTCGGTAAAAGTTGTTAGAATCAGTAAAAAATGAGTATGTGTGTGTGTATATATAAGTTTGAAAAATTACATATGAAAGTTTCACTCGGATTATACCCCACCACGCGATTATAGCACTATATAATTTCGAAAGTTAAATTATTCAAATATATTTTGAATACAATGAATTTGCAAGCTTTATGTACCATGTTCCATCTTCTTGTTATCTTATTATTATATCTTATGCATTCTTTTTAATAGGAATGTTTGTCCCCAAACCGGTCCCTCTTCAGGATCGTTTCACGCTCGTCTTCCCACATTTCACGCAAGGTACATTACAAATTAATAACCAAAAGTTTTCCACTTTCATGTGTTTTATATAATATTATCTTATCTAATTCGCTGTTATCTTTAAACCTAGTTCACTTGGACCTTGGCATTCTGTGCTCGCGTATGATGCATGTGTTCGCCTTTGCTTACATGCTTGGGCCAAGGGTTGTATGGAGGCCCCAATGTTTCTTGAAAACGAATGCGCTTTATTAAGAAGTACCTTTGAGTGAGTTTATCCATTTATTTTTTTGTTTAATGCAATAATGCGCGTATTTGGTTCTTTTAAGCTTAAAAAGCTATGTCGATTATTTGATTTGTTGTTTCTTTTTTCTAATATTTGTATTTGAATCTTTGCTATAGTTTGCAACAAGTGTTGTTGCAATCGGAGGGAGAATTGCTTGTAAAACGGTCTTCAGAAGCCGGTAGCAAAGGCGGTGCAGCAAAACCCAAGAAAATGGTTGGTAAAATGAAGGTTCAAGGTATTCAACACATTTTTTTCTCATTTTAAAAAATATTATTACAAGTTTTAAATTTTTTAATATATAATCATAAGTTATATGGTAAAATTAGTAAATTAAAACTCTTCATTTTTTGTTACGACAATTTTTTAGGATGGTGGACCTCTTAAATAATCATTAAGCTGTAAAACAAATTTTAAAGTAGTCAACCCAATTTGGAAACTGAGTTGACCCACAACTTTTCCCAGTCAAAAACTTATTAGTAAACCTAATTTCTTATTATCATAATATTGTTTTTTAACGGATGCAGTTCGTAAGGTGAGAATGTCATTGGACCCACCTACAGGGTGCAACTTTTCAATAATCAAACCGCCAAAAGTTAAATTAGAAACGGTTAAACGCCACTTGTCAACTGTACAATCCAAGGTGTCGTCCGGGTGGCAAGCGGTTAAAAGAATTCCTTTTTCGCCTCGTCGACCCGTCAATGGTTCTTTTTCTCATCAAAGTTTGGCTTACATGCAAGCAAGCACACAATATATTAAACAAGTTTCAAGTCTTCTTAAAACCGGTGTTACAAGCTTACGTACAACTTCATCTGCCAATGAAGTTTTGCAAGGTTTGTAGATTTTTATATTTTTTGCAAGTTTTGTTTGTTATTAACAACAATCAGTTAAAGAAATATATTGATTGTTAAGTGTTTGGACTTTGGATTTGTTTCTTCTCTTTGATTATAAGCAGATAGTCAGCTATTTAAGTGTTTGACACTTCTAGTTATTTTAATAACCAATAAGTTAAATTGCCAAAAATGGACCTTATTATTGTATTTAGATATCATTTTAAATTAGTTAATTTTTTTTATTTGTCATCTAAATTTCATTGATTAAATCTTTTTCCATAATAATTACAAGAAATGTAGATAGACATTGTCATTTATTTATTTTTATTTATTTATTTATTTTTATTTTTGTCAAGTTTATTTATTTATTTGATCAACTGCTTGTGTTACATGTCAACAGAAACATACACATGTTTGTTAAGGCTAAAAAGTTTGTCTGAAGATGATACTGTCCGAATGCAACCTGGTTCCAGTGAATTTCACATATTGTATGTAAATATTATTTCCTTTTAATTGAAAATCATTATTAATTTTGTAATTAATTGATTAAAGTTAGTTACTAATCATTGAGATTACAGTCTACCAGATAGTCTTGGAGATGACTTGATTGTTGAAGTTCTTGATTCAAAGGGAAATCATTATGGTCGAGTTCTAGTCCAGCTGGCGACAGTTTCTGAAGACCCAGTAAATTCTTTGACTCATATTGATTTTTTGTTACGATGTTATAAATTGAATTACCAAAATATAAAATGAAGTGGAAAGTATTTTTTATTTACTATTTATTGCAATTTGCACAACTTTATGCTAAACAAAATTATCATGCGAATTTATTTCAGAACGAGAAATTACGTTGGTGGTCTATATACCGAGAGCCAGAACATGAGGTTGTTGGAAAAATTCAACTTTATATAAATTATACAACAAGTTTAGATGATAGCCTCAAGGTTAGTCTTTTTAAAATTCTTGTATCTGGTTATGTTTGACTAAAAAATCTTTGATAATTTAACCAAGATTTTATATATTTATTTTTTATTTTTTTTACAGTGTGGTTCTGTTGCTGAAACGGTGGCGTATGACATTGTTTTGGAGGTTGCGATGAAAGTGCAAAGCTTTCAACAAAGAAATTTATTATTACATGGCCCGTGGAAATGGTTATTAATCGAGTTTGCATCATATTTTGGGGTTTCCGATGCTTACACCAAGCTAAGGTTTGATTTTTTAGGAATATAATAATTTTTCTAGATTAATAAAATGGTCAACCCGGAATATTTTTGTGCAAAAGAGTAATTTTAGTAAATAATTTATCCGTCAAGTATGCTTACAAAATTTCCTTTTACATATAATAATCCAACCGTTCGAAATATAATAACTTGCAAGGTTTTATGCATCTCAAAAATTTACTTTCGGTGCTGTTAAACCCATTTTTCATTTTAGTTTTTTTTCTTTTAATTTTACCCTATTGACCCATTAGGTATACAATAATAAAAATGGGTTGAAATAGCTGGTATTTTAGTGGCTTGGATTTCAATTTAAAGAAACTCAAGTTTATATTTAGTTCTCTGTTATTTTTAATTTAAAAAAAATATTTTTTCAGGTACCTTTCGTATATAATGGATGTTGCAACACCGACAGCTGATTGTTTGTCTTTGGTGTATGACTTGTTATTACCGGTTATGATGAAGGGAAATGGCAAGAGTAACCTTAGTCATCAAGAGGTTAAATTATTTATTTGTATTTACAAAGTTTAATTACTTAATTCATTACAAAAAAATTGAATCCAAAAATAGGAAAGTATTTATTTTTTTATTTATTTACAATTGAGGTTAGTTTGGTGTTGAATTTAAACTTATTATTCCAATAACTAACAAGTGTAATAATCAATTATGAGAGTTTGGAAAAAAGTAATATACTAATTATGATATTGTTTTTGATTATTTTATTATCAGAATAGAATATTGGGAGAGATTGAAGAGCAAATTGAACAGATTTTGGGTCTTGTTTTTGAGAATTACAAGTCATTAGACGAGCAATCGCCATCTGGCATGATGGACGTTTTTAAGCCTGCTAATGGAGTTGTTGCACCCGTTTTGGAGCATGCGGTTAAACTATATAAACTCACGCATGATATATTATCTCCCGAAGCACAAAATAAATTATACACCTACTTCCAGGTTCACACTTCAGTAATATTAATTTTTTCATGTTTAGACTTTTAGTAAATAACTATAACACCCTCTTCTTTGGTTAGTTTTTTTTTATTTCATTTATAATCATATTTTTAATTTGTAAAATAATTTATAGTTTGTGTTCTTGAAGTCAGATTTGAAGATAAATGACATTTTAGGAAGTTCATAGCAAAAGTAGATGAGGGTACTATAGTCATTTACATAAATTTGGAATTGTGGACCAAAGTGCAAGCAAACATTGAAATTAGACACCAATTTGTAAATAGTTTGTCGATGGATAATAAATATATATGCATAATTTTTTTAAGATTACAGCTTACAGGGACAAATATGTAATTCACACTAATTAATGTGCTTATGAATTCCCTTTTTTTGGAGTCATAGTTAAAGTAATTACATATATACCCTTTGTCATAATTAACTAGAAATAAACTGCTGTAATTGTTAGGTTGCTGCTAAAAAAAGATCTAGAAGACATCTGACTGAAACTGATGAGTTTGTTAGCGGGAACAATGAAGGCGTTTTAATGGATTGTGTTGGTGTTTCAACCGCGTATCAAAAAATGAAACATGTTTGTGTAAACATAAGAAATGAGATTTTTACAGATATTCAGATCCACAATTGCGATATACTTCCAAGGTATGTGTGTATTATTTAATTCATTCTATTTCTAAAACTTGACTCGAATAGAGTATATTCATTATGTATAGATAGGGGATGGATTATTTCAAACCTACTTAAGATGTGAAAAACGCTCCGAGTAGATTTAAAAAAAAAACTTATTTATACAAAATAAAACGAAAGTTACATATGTAAACTTGTGTTATATATGTAACATTTCGCTAAATATTTATATAAACGAGTTTTTTTATGTTATTTTTTACATAATTAAAAAACAAAAGAATACTCGGTCTTTTATTTATTTTTATTTTTTTAAGTTGACGAAATAACTATAAAAAGTGAACCTTTTTTTTTTAAATAAAAGATTGTTTGGTTTGAGTTTTCTAATGTTGTCACATCTGAAGTGGAATTATCTTTCTCCTATATGTGGCTCATGTTATTAAATATATTTAACTTGTATGCTACATATATGTACATTGTATGGGTTACAAGGGTAGTTTTGTCATTTAAAATTCTTTAATCCCCTTTCTTACAATCCTTTACTTGATCCTTAATTTTTAATCTCTTAAGTACAGTTTTAATCTAAAAGAACTTCTAAACAAAATCTAGGATAATTTAGCTATATGAACTAAAACCTTTTTTTATCTATTTAATGCAGTTTTATTATTCTTATTATTAATAGTAATATTTTTTTCTTTTTGCAGTTTTATCGATCTACCGAATCTTTCATCCGCAATATACAGTGCAGAACTTTCAAGCAGATTAAGAGCATTTCTTGTTGCGTGTCCTCCAACCGCTCCATCGCCTCATGTTACTGACCTTGTAATTGCAACTGCAGACTTCCAGAAGGATCTTGCCACCTGGAATATTAAGTAATTATTATTTACCACATTATGTTTATTGCTAATTGTTTGACTTCATTTGACTTGACTTTCCATGGATTATTTATTATTTTTATATATATATATTTACTTGTCAGTCCTGTAAAAAATGGGGTCGATGCAAAAGAATTGTTTCATTTGTATATCATGATCTGGATTCAAGATAAGCGTTTATCTCTTCTGGAGACATGTAAGCTGGATAAGGTATGAAATTTTTATTATTTATTATTTACCATATTTATGTTTTTAAATATTCCTATTTTTGTTTTTACCTCACAACAATGAGGGTTTAGATTTTTTGTCAACATCATACGATTCTCTTTTAAGTTAATCGAACGCACAGTCCTTAAGTTGATTGTTGACAAAATAGATTTGAGTTTACCAGATATATATATAGATTTATCTATTATTAACTTATATATTTTTTACTTATTTAATATTTATCGAGTATTCACATTTCAGAGGATGTTATTTTTTTCTATGTTTCTAGATTTGAGCAAGAGGCCTTCATATATTACATTATGTTGTACGTGTTGTAGACACACACACACACACATATATATATATGTGAATTGATTATGTATTTATTTATAATTCGTTAAATACAGATGAAATGGACCGGAACGAGGACACAACTTTCAACAACTCCATTTGTGGATGAGATGTATGCTCGCTTTAAAGAAACTTTGAACGATTATGAAGTCATTATATGCCGATGGCCAGAGTATACTTTCGCTTTGGAAAATGTATGTCTTACTTTTACAAAACAATAATTATTGCATTAATGATGACTACAATATCGATTTTGTCTAAATTGTAAAATATCAAGATTTAGGAAATTGTATGCATTAAAGATGGACATTGGGCTCCTTCCAACCCCTTTGGCTTATTTGACCCGTATTGCCCTGAAATCGATCCGTTGCTAAATAAATGTGTCTAAAAGGCAGTTTGACATCATGTGTTTAAATTCTAACTTTTTATTTACTTTGATGTTTAATTAATAGGCGGTTGTTGACATTGAAAAAGCGGTAATTGAAGCGTTAGACAAACAATATGCCGATGTAGTTGCGCCTTTGAAGGAGAACATGACACCTAAGAAATTTGGGTTAAAGTATGTACAAAAACTCGCCAAAAGGACTACAAATCCATACGTCGTGCCTCATGAGGTTTGTATTCATTCTAGTATTATATCGCGCTTTTGTTTATTTTACATAAATTGTGAATGCATTGAATACGATATATAATACCATGTTATTCCAATAGTATTTTGCCCTAACTTCGCACTACCGTTAGCTTGTGCTGTTAGTAGGATTTTACTGGTTACGTTGTTTGTTGTAACTGCAAGGATACGAGTATACGACTCATTTTGATATAAATGCGTTAGTTTATCATAACTATGTTGATTTGTGTATATGATTTTGTGGATTTAGCTTGGAATTTTGTTGAACTCAATGAAGAGAATGTTAGACGTTTTACGCCCTAAAATTGAGCAACAACTAAAATCATGGGGTTCATGTTGCGTTCCCGATGGCGGAAATGTAGCACCCGGAGAGCGGTTAAGTGAAGTCACCGTTATGCTTCGATCCAAATTCAGAAATTATCTTCAAGCAGTTGTTGACAAACTTGTTCAAAATGTGAGCTTATTATTATTATTTTGTTCTTATTATTTTTATCATTTGCCGCATCGTTCCATTTGAAAATTTTGATTTTGGTTTTGTTTTATCACAAGAAAATAAGATAGAAAGTTAATGGGTTGAAAGTTGTTTTTAACAGTATTCTTATGCAAAATCTTCTAAATCATTCTATTAAAAAAGCATTTTTTTTTTCATGTTATTTTAATTTTATTGGGTTATTTGGTGCAGACAAAGTTGCAAAACGGTACAAAACTGAAGAAAATCCTTCAAGATTCAAAGGAAAGTGTTGCAGAATCCGAGATTCGATGCAGAATGCAACCGTTAAAAGATCAACTCGCAAATACAATTAATCATCTCCATACAATCTTCGAGACTCATGTTTTTATTGCAACCTGCAGAGGATATTGGGACCGAATGGGTCAAGTGAGTTGACAAAAACATTTTATTTCTAAAAATAAAAAAAAAAATTTTTTTACATGTTTTGTGTTGATGCAGGATGTTTTGGGTTTTCTTGAAACCCGCAAAGAAAATCGTTCATGGTACAAAGGTTCAAGAGTTGCTGTTTCTGTAAGTTACATCTTTTTTTTTACTCAACCATTTTCTTTTTTTCTTTTTGTTATTTTTATGATATATTTGGTTTTGAATTTACAGGTTTTGGATGATATATTTGCATCACAAATGCAACAATTACTTGGTAACACGCTTCAAGAAAAGGATCTTGAACCACCAAGATCGATTGTCGAAGTGCGTTCAATGCTTTGCAAAGATACCGCTACTTACAAGAACGATACTTTCTACTATTAGAAACCAACCGATTTTCAAAATCAGGCTGATGGTGTTGACCGTTAAAGTCAAAGTTTTTTGGTTTCGTTGTTATAATCGGTTCCATTATGTTTAGTTACGTTTAACAAGTATATAAATTGATTTCTTAACATTATAACGGATGTAATAGAGATTCAACAGCAATTATAATTTATCATATTATATTATAATAACAAGTAATTGTTTTTGTTTGTGGTTTCTAGGCTACGTGAGTTGACTTTAGGCTCTTTGACCGTTAATTGGTAGATATGTCTTTTACTTAATTGGTTCATGCAATCTCTATTGACACTCGAATTTAGTGGCATTCGTGCGAATTAGAATGATTTTTGTAAACGTTTCTTGATGTTTGATGGCTATTGTCAAGTGATTCATTCCTTGATTATATTTCCTGACTTTTACCCGTTTACTTATTAGATATTAAGTTTAGACGTTTTTTAAACGAATTAACGTTCGATCTATTTGATAAGTTCATTTTTTAGCTAGAATCAAATAAAACATCTTGGAATGAAGCAAATTTGTTTTGAGACTTGTACAACGACTACAATACTGGTGTTTGCATCGTTGCACAAATGAAATCTCTAAGCAGAGGTGTTCATCGAGTCGTATAATAACGAGTTATTCAATTTATTTAGATCGAGTTGTTTGGAACTGAATTTTTTTGCTCTATCCGAAATCCGATCCCATCTTAAACTAGATTCGTATTATCCGATTCGAATCTATCTGAATAACTCGAATAAACCAAAAAACCATAATATTTGTATCTGAAAACAATCTGAATAACCCAAATAACACGGTTTATTCGAGTTGAATTCAAATATCCGATCCGAACAAACCTGTTATGCCAATCTGAAATCCGACTCGAATTGAATTGAAAATCATATTATCCGATCTGAATCTATCCGAACAATCCGAATCTGATTTCAATTCGATTTTTTTGAGTTTCGAATACGATTCGGATTTCAATTTTTTTGAGTTTCAATTATTTTGAACACCCTGTCTCCAAGAGTTCTAATAATCGGGCCAGGTCGGGTCAGGATGTATCGTACCTAACCAAAACACCGACGAAGTTATTATTTCGAGCACGTTTATTTAATACACTATTTTGTGTGGCCAATTTTCCGCAACCGGGTGAAAGAGGATAAAAGTTGGCACATACATAGATGCCACCTCTCTCTTTCCGCCACGTCACCTAAACAGATTTATCCAAAACAATAGTACTCCTCTTTGTTTACTCAACAACGCAACTCATCGGAAAATTCTCCTTCTCCTCAAAGCTCCACCGTCACCGGAATTTTTTTTCCCCTTTACACTTAATTTGTCGAAATCTCTCTCAGATCCCTCTACCAGTGCTCGTGATCAGGTTAATTATCGGTTCAATTTGATGCTTTTGTTTATTATTGTTTGTAAACTGTTTCTTCATTGTTAATACTTTAGAGTAGTTGTTTGCTATGTGGATTAGGATTTTTGAAGGCATCAATAGCCTCGATTCTTTGAACTCTTTCTCGTCTTTCATAGTGATTACAGTTTTTTTTTTCGTAAACGTATAGTATCGTTATTAGTGATATCTTCTAGCAATTAGGGATGCGACTAGTTTTCGTTTTCTGGTTTGTGTATCGATAAATAGCTACAGGTACGCGAAAATTCTATATCCTATTATTATGTTGTGGATTGATTAATTTAGATTTTGGTTTGGTTTTGCATAGTATTAAAAACTGTTGTATGTATTATGATATGTTGTCACTGTGAATTTGTTTCTGTTAATGACACTCCATACATTCAGAAGGATTGATTGAAATGCTAAATTCCAAATGCTTTACACTTTGTTCTTCTACTTGGAACTGGAAATTGTTATTTGCTCATTATTGATATTTCTCCAATTTTAAGTAGAAGAGCAAAGTGCAAGCATTTGGCATTCAGCATATGAATTGAATCTTCTGAATGTATGGATAATAAAGAAAGAATACAGTCTTTAAGAGGAAGTGATATATTATTGAATGAGAAAACCTACTACATCAAATAACAATCTTTTAGAGAATATTAATATACAAGCCCCTATATATAGGGAACTTCTTAATTTGTTAGGTATTGTCAAATTTTGGGAAAATCAAACTGACAGTCTAGAATTACAATTAAAGGTGAATCAATGAGATCCATGATTCACATGTTTTTACAATCAGAATTGAATAAATCAAATTCATGAATTTTTGGGAAAACTGTCTAAGTAAAAATCAGGGCTTTAGATGAGGGAAATTGGGTCTGAAAGTTGGGGAAACCACCTGGGGAATTTGTCACAGTGTCCATAATTTACAGCGGTAACTACAAACAAATAAAAAGTTGCATCATCGCGTATTACAAAATTACTTGTTGTGACCTTTTGAGTTAAGCAGTATCAGGTTTCCCTGCAGTTGAGCTTTCGTTTGAATTTTGAGATGAAGATTTTCACAAATAAACAAACCATGTTACCTGCTATTTGGATTTGTTATATATTGATATGTGATATTTAAATATTCATTAGTCTCAACTCTCAATGGTTTACTCAATGTTCGTTTGGTATACATCATTACTTGATTTTTCTCTCTGATGGCTTCTGTTTATTGCAGGATCACTGTCTACATCACACCTTACTTCTCCAGTGAATATTACTTCTTTTTGTGTGTGTTTCTGCAATCTCTTCATAATGGCTGCAACTAATTCTCTGCTGTTTTATCGAGAATCAGGGATTAATAAAAATTCTGTATATAACAGCCATTCTAAGGTGCATACTTTTATCATAAATCATTGCTTATTTTTTTCTCATAACTAATTACTTGTCAGTCAAAGATTAATGACAAACTGTAGAACTTCTAGAATAGGTTTCACATAACATAATTTCCTTTATATGTACATTAAGTTGTTCCTTTTTTTTTCACAGGAAAAGAGATTTAAAGGGCACGCTCGTCTTTTTCCTACTACTTTATCTTCCCATACCTCGGTATGTTTTTAATGTTATCAGATGTCTGTGACCCTGTTCTCTTCGCTAATTATTTTTTTTTCTTTTTTTTTATTTAAAAAGATTACTAAACATGACGTAAAAAATTCAAAACTCAAGATTATGATCGTCTGTTGCATCTGCAGTTACAAGAGGCTTGGAGTGTACATCTTTTAAAAATACGGAAGCCAATAAAACCAACACCATCTAGGTGTAACATTTTAATTTGTCGATCTCTTTTCTCACCAAATGGTGGAAACCAAATACCAATCTTAAAAACAGCTGCTACTGTTTTGACAAGGTGATTTTCTTCTTTATGTGTTTGCATTTCTAACTTTTAACTGTATTCATTTCCCTTATTA
>WOUH02000002.1:274173-284648 GCA_009936405.2 Stevia rebaudiana
TAACAATTTTACGAAAAGAATATCAACCTAGGATATGGTTGGTTGTTTTGCTTTCAAAGTGTTGGTTGTTTTGCTTTCAAAGTGTTGATTGAAGGGTTGCCTTTATGTCAATTTAGGTTTTTATTATGTTTGGATATTTTGAAATTCTATAAATAAAGTTATTCAAGTTTGGAATATTCTTGTGAAAATTGTTTAGTTTGGTGGCAAAACATTATTTAGTGACAAAGTGGTGGCAAAATGGTAGCAAGTGGTAAGTAGTGGAATATGGTGGCAATAATTTGGTGACAAAATGGTGGCTAAACAAAATATGGTGGCAATATGGTGACAATATTTTGGTGGCAAAATGGTGGCTAAATAATATGGTGGCAAAATGGTGACAATAATTTGGTGGCAAAATGGTAGCAATATATGGTGGCAAAATGGTTGCAAACTAAAATGGTGGCAACTTAGTCCCAATAAATAAAATGGTGGCAAATTGGTAGCAATAGAGCTTTTGACACGTGAGTTTTTCCCACCACAATTTTAGTTGCAAAATGGTGACTAACGGGTAGTTGAGACCATTTTGCCACCAAAACTGTGGTAGTAAAAACCATGTTTTGTAGTAGTGGATCGACAACCATGATTACCAAAAAAATGAAATGAGACATGCCACTACACAGACTCGAGCTTGACAAGCAAAGTGTTCTGCTAAGAAGTAGACGCGTAACACATTCTAGCAAGAAAGTGTATTCAAATACAAACTGTTTTTAATTTGATTATATACCGTTCTAAAAAAATTTATTCATTATGGGGTCTTAATTTCAATCCATGATAAGTGGTAAAACTAAAGAATCAAACGAACACTATGAAGAGAAACGGACATGATGCATGTGACTAGTAAATCATATCTTGTATGAACATAAACGTACTAGCCACAATTTGGAAAACACTAAAACGAACAATGGGATCTGAAAGTCACATGGAATGTTAACTATTGATTTGATTCAAATTTGGGTCCCTTACAGCCCATCATTTCTCACATGCTCACATCTACATCTCTCAATAGGCACATGCATGATCACATCAGTCACAGTAATCTGTTGGGTGCGTAAGTCTTGGGCTAGAATCACAGAAACAGAAGGTGGCGGTTTCTAAACCTAGTTTCCTATTATGTTTTACCCTAATTTTGCCTCTATATATTGATTTTTGTACTTGTAATTTTGTGAGGTGCCGAATCACGTTAAATTCTTGTGTTCATTTGTTGCTTTCGTGCGTCTTTAGTGTGTGTGATAACTACTGGAATTAGAGCCTTGGGTTCTCAATTTGATCACATTACAATCAAACACTTTTGTCATTGGAGTCGCCACATCAGCCAATGTCGGATTCCGGCCATCCAGTAACCAGACGCTACTAGGGTTTTCACTTAAGTTGTGGTTTTTTATTTCTCGCACGAGGAAGTGGTTTTCGTATGAACATTTCCCGTCATATATGAAACCATGGGCGGAGCTTAATGGGGGTCTGGGTGGTCCCGGCCCCTGTCGTTTTTGTACCTGTAGTGTAAAATTCAGTATTTTTGTCTGATAATTTTTAATTATATAGTCCGGCCCCCCTCGATTTTTTCCAAAAATATTCCCGTCCCCCTAAATGTATTTGTTCAAGCTCCGACACCATTGATTTAATGATGGTTATATATGAATAAGAAATTGGATGTGTTGTTAAATGTACTGTATAGAATCGTGTATGATGAAGGAATTTTTATGTAGTCTAGTTTTATGTTCTTTTTGTCATACTTTTATATAGAATGAATTTTTAAATTATAGCACCGTAGGAACCGTGTGTTGAACTTTAATAATATGCTAGAGGGCAGAGTGTGGGTACGTGTTTATACACTTAGAAAACATTATGACATATATTTTGAAGTTTTAGTATTTTGATTAAACTAATTTTGCCAAAACTATCCTTATGGATGTTTATAAATATTGTTGTAGCAGATTTCACAAGTTGCTGTGGTGTAGTGGTTATCACGTTTGCTTTACACGCAAAAGGTCTCCGGTTCGATCCCGGGCAGCAGCAAGATTTTTTTAAGCTTAACACATATTATTTGAGACAAACAGGTATTTCAGAATTCAAACCCAACTTTTAAATCAACGGAAATTGATCTTTTTTTTTTTATCGAACGGTTGACCAGAATGATTACCAATTGTTTTGAATTGTACCAAAATAGGGTTAAAAAGAGTAACTTGGTAACCAATCATGTTAATTTATGTTAAAAAACAATGTGTTAGTAACTAGATGAAATAAATTATTTATTCGATCGCATATATACATATAAAATACACTATTTATATAATTATATCAATCACATTAAAATGATTATATAATACACGCTAGAACCTAGAAAAGATGCATAAAGATATTTTTCTAGTTTTTTTCTGGTTGTTATTAGGGATGCATAACTTATTTTTCTTATTTTTTGGGTTTTAATAACTTGCAGTTGGTTCTTTAAAATAGTATATGTTTTGAAAATAAGTAAGAATTATGGTAAAAGATGATTTGGTGGTTCTGGTGAATGAATATATATATTCGTGGTAGTTGTTACTTTTTTCTCTTATATTCTCTTAATTCTCTTCTATTCTTTTCTCACTGTTTGGGTAGTGATCACCCTTTAAGTAACTCACTAAAGTGCATAGTATAAACGAGCCAAAATGACTGGTGAGTTCCTCGAGTTCAGCTAGCAAAAATCTCAAATCGAGATCTCAAAAAAGGGGACTTGACGAAATTAATAGACGCTACAGCCTTAATTAGATTGAGCCTTGGTATGGAAACTAAAATCATGGCTACAGCCTTAATTAGATTGAGCCTTGGTATGGAAACTAAAATCATGGCAATTGAATCATAAGCCAAGATCATAAAGAGCATACTGCGAGTATGAAGTGGAATTCATACAATGGTATCAGAAGCACCAAACCTCTATTGTTCGGAACAATCGAAACATAGAGATTACGGGTTCAGGGGAATCAAAAAAGCCTGCACAAAAGAGAGCCCATTAAGATGTAGAAAGAAAGCCCGTAATCTTTCAACAAAAACCACTCAATTTTAAGGATTTTAACCATAAAGTGCTTATGTGACATCCAGAACCATAAAGTATGCAAGAATGCTTATGTCAAGCTTGAAAAAATGATTTTATTTTAAGTTTATGTTTATTTAAAGTTGGAAATTTTTAAATTTTGAGTTTGAAAGATGAATAATTAAAAATCACATCGGACAACAAGTTGACATCTAAGTGTCTAAGTTACGACATCAGCATATTATTCTCACTGTAGTATATATGAACTTGATGAATTTTTTTTACATTTTGTGAAAATGAATTGTAGGGTTGGGTCATACTACGTGACACGTCATCTTTGATCAAAGTAGAAAAAACGATAATGTCACGATTAAAATGGGAAGCACGGGTTGTAGAAATCGAGAGCAATAGTGATGAAAAACTTTTTGTCTGCCAAAAACCTAAACTCTCCACCCTCACTTAAAAGAAAAAAGGCTAAATCCTAAAAGTTAAACCCCAAAAGCTAAACCTTGAAAGCTAAGATGAAAGGGTTCGACGAAACGGTTCGAACGCCGCTGAAATGAGTTCAATCGGAGTTCGTTTGAGTCGGTTATGAGAAAATTAAAGTATTTCCTACCCTTTTTAAAATAAGGCTCTTTCTTATTTGATCCTGATCCTATACAAGAATAAGAAT
This sequence comes from Stevia rebaudiana, assembly GCA_009936405.2. Taxonomy (NCBI): domain Eukaryota; kingdom Viridiplantae; phylum Streptophyta; class Magnoliopsida; order Asterales; family Asteraceae; genus Stevia; species Stevia rebaudiana. The sequence goes on from WOUH02000002.1 coordinate 277,893, forward strand.
TTGGATGTGTTAGTAATTGTACTATATAGAGTCTTGGATGATGAAGGAAATTTATGCAGTCTAGTTTAATGTTTTTTTTTTGTCTTACTTTTATATAGAATAAATTTTAAATTATAGCACCGTAAGAACCGTGTGTTGCGCTTTAATGATATGCTAGATGGCCAGATGGGAGAGTGCGGGTACGTGTTTATACACCATTACACCTAGAAAACATTATGACATATATTTTGAACTTTAAGTATTTTGACTAAACTAATTTTGCCAAACTATCATAGCGGATATTAATAAACACTGTTAAATTGCTGATCAAATGTTGCTGTGGTGTAGTGGTTATCACGTTTGCTTTACACGCAAAAGGTCTCCGGTTCGATCCCGGGCAGCAGCATAACTTTTTAAAACTTTTTAGAAGCTTGAAACATATTATCTGAAACATACTTATATAGCCTGTAGGTGTTTCTAAATTATGTAGCCTTCTTTGGAAAGGGTTACTAAATTATGTAGCCTTCTTTGGAAAGGGTTAGGACTTACGAATAAACAGGAACGCTACGATTTTATATTTTAGATTTAGCTTTTAAGATTTAGAAGCACGAAACCTCTCTTGTGCGGAAGAATCGAAAAAGAGAGATTACGGGTTCACGGGAATCAATAGAAAGAATTTCTTTGTAGACAGAAAATACAGATTACGACTCTTTCCGATAGATAATCAAAGAGCAAACATGAGCAAGCCAGAAACCTATTCCATATGAGCTAGCTACCCATTGAGGGAGCTTAAACCGATGTCCCTATGTGCCAACCTACCTCCCTCGAGCTTAATCGAGTCCAAGCTTGAACTTGAGCCTAAATATAGGCTTGTTTACTAGTCTAACCCAAAGCTTCAACTATCAAGCTTTAGGCTCGCGTTTATAAGTCAAAATCCTATTGAAAAAAGCTTCTTCATCCCATTAAGATTGGGGTAATGTTAGCCTTTATCTCCTCAACCTTACATTTGTAGTGGAATTTTCGCTGGTGAAGTTTATTTGTTTGTTTTGTATATAAGGTTTATATCTATATTACAGATAAAACTAACATTTATTTTAAACTTATATGACAAATAATTAGCTAGTTGAGTTCAAATTTCAATAAATACTCAAAAGTTAGAGCTTAAACTTGAGAAACAAAACTTGAAACTAGCCGACCTCAAGCTAAAACCTCTAGCTAACTGAGTTAACTTCTTGGGTACCACTCATTTTTTAAGAGGCTTAAGAAAAAATTATCAATAATAAAGTAAAACAGAAATTCTTTTTATTAATTTAAACGAATTAACAAAAGTTGCTGTGGTGTAGTGGTTATCACGTTTGCTTTACACGCAAAAGGTCTCCGGTTCGATCCCGGGCAGCAGCATTTAATTTTATATAATTTTTTTATCATATACGAACGATTATGACGAAGTTGAAGTTGACACATTTTTAATCAAAACATTATCGACATATTTTTCAAATTTAAAAACTTGACACATTTCAAAAATATATTTTTTTTTGTTCATGTACAAAGTTGAAGTTTACAATTCCAACCAGGCAATCACATGTTTTCTCAAATCTATAAACTTGATACGTTACAAATAAAAGAAATCATTCATAATTTATTACTCTTCAACACATTGTATCTTTTTCAACATTTCACAATCCAAAAACATATAAAACCCATGAGCTCATGATCAATCTACAAACCCTTAGTAGACCGGTGGTGCGATCTAACTTTCACCGCCTCATGCCGCCCACTACCGCCTTTCTGACCGCCCCGATGCCGACTAACAGAACCCGACCCGCCACCCGCAATCCTCTTCACCGACCTCCTACGCGAACCCAAGTTTCCATTTCCGAGCGCGGATTTCGTAACCGCGTCTTTAGCAACTTCTCGAGCCTTTTGCGGGTTCACGGGTTGTTTGTTTAAGTATGCGAGTTTTGGAAGAAGACCACAAAGTGTTTTTCTGATTTGATCATCGTTAATATTGGTTTGAATTGGGTTACCTAACAGGTTTAACGCTTGTAAAGAGTTGTAATTAGCAACTAATTGTCCAAGTGCTTTTGATGTTGTGATTTTGTTGAAACTTAAATCCAAGATTATTAGCTTCCTTAATCTGTGTAAACCTTCGACATTGCTAATTTTGTTTCCAGCTAGATAAAGCTCCTTAATTAGGGTACAATTGGATAACCCTGCAAAAAAAATACAATTTTTTTTTACTTTGTTGGTCAAAGATCCAATTTGATTTTAAGATTTCATAGATTGATATGGGAAATTACGGGTTTTGAAAACTACAGCAAAGATTCCATATATTGACTTTGATGGTCAAACGAACCGATTTTAATTTCAACATTGATATCGGCAGGATAAATACGATTCTTTGACTTTGATAGTCAAAAGATCCAATTTCGATTTAAAAAACTGATACGGGCATGAACTTTTTTTTTCAGTTTTTTATGAGCAGTTTGTATGTTTGTTTAAGGGAAAAGTGAATACGGGGCTGTTACGCACCTAGCTAAGGTGTGAAACCATTTAAAATAACCCTATTTTGATTAAATTAACGTAGATTTTAGCTTGAATTTTCTTTATCTAGTTATTTTCCATCAATCCAAATAACTTTCCACTACTTTTTCTTCATCATAGTTACAAATATGAATTTTAACTTTTATGTATCCACATTTGTGTTAAATAAGCCAATTTGAATTATAAGGTTTATGATGTGTTTTTTGTATTCGAAACATATGTGAAATGATGAATAATAACCAATGAAATAAGATACAAATCAATTTTTATTTTAAATTAATCCAAATGGGGTTATTTTGAATGGTTTCACACCTACGTTAGGTGCGTAACAGCCATATATTCACTATTCCCGTTTGTTTAATTTACTACCAAATAAAATACATATTTTGACTTTGATGGTCAAAAGAACCAATTTTGATTTCAAGATTGACATGGGTATCTACAGTTGTTTACCTTGATAATCGAACGACCCAATTTTGATTTCAAAGACTAATACGGATATATATAGTTTTTTAAATACATAAAAAATTATGTATTTTGACCTTGAAGGTCAAAAGATCCAATTTCGGTTTCAAAGGTAAGAAAGCAACCGACATTTTTACAATAGGTTTAGTTACCAAGTTACGTTTTATTACTAATTATACAGACTTTTAATCGGTACTGGCTCGTTTTTGTAATAAGAAACTAACAAGTCGACATCATATTTGTGATTTTAGTGTATATGTACAATTGTACTTTATTAAATACCATGTGACATCTTATGTCACAATTAATAGTTGTTTAAAACTTTCCTTTTTCAAGCTTGTAAATAATTGTTTCTTTTATTTCTTCACATAAGCATTTTTTTCATCAAGTGTCAAAGTCATACCCTTGCATATATGTGAAAAGACCATTGTGACCTTCCAGACAAATTAAACAACATTTTCATCATGCATTTATGAGGGCAAGATTGTAATTTTACCAAAGATAAGTCGAGTAGCTTACCCTGCCCGATTCGTGTAATCCGGTTGTAACTTAGGTCAAGGATCCGCAACCGAGTAAGCTCTCTAAGTCCTTCAATAATATTAATTTTATTTCTTGATAAATTAAGAACATGAAGACCCTTTGGCAATGATCCTGCTGTAATATTCCCTATAAAAAAGCATCATTAAACACCATAAATTAGTTATAATGATTAATTTCATTAAAAAAAAAAAACCTTAAAAATTAAATCTTGAAAATGGGTGTTTTTAGTTTTTACAAACCTATTGAATTCCCGGATAAGTTGACCGAACGAAGACTTGAAAAGCCCGAAATTACCGGAATGACCTTTAATCCAATACCAGAAATATGAGCAACTGTTGAAGAAGAATTCAAAGATTGTATCACCCTATTTGCATACGCAATCTCTTCAGGAAGATCAGTAACGTTTCCAGCTGGCAGTTTACCGGGTGAGGGCGGAAACGTAATTTCACCATCTTCTTCATCACCAACTGTAAAAACGGGTTCAGTTGGTATTTCTTTAACCCATTCATCTACTCTTGTCAATGGCGATCCAGCTGGAAACGCCATCCATTGATTTTGTGGCCAGAAACCCGAACCTTGATCATTAAATAAGTTCAATCTCTGATCACCTTTGTTGACTTTTTCTAATTTTGACTTTGATTTTGACTTTTCGGTTCTTCTGTTTGGTTCTAGAGTATCTGAAGAATACCCGCCTTGTTGATTGATTATAAGAATCTTGTTTTGAACGCCTTTAATCGGTTCATGTAAATTTCTATGACTCCACAAGAATAATTTCCACCATAATCTTCGACTTTTTGATGGCAAGATTTGACTCGAAGAACATTTTCTCAAAATCACTTTATCAGCACTGCAATTACTCGTTACAGATACGGGACTCATAAACCCATCTCCTGTTAATCTCTGCAAATCTTCAAAAGATTCATTAGGGGCAATTTTGGGTTTTAACATGACCCGTTTGGTTTCAAGATTAGAACAAGATCGTTTAAGCTTCGGGGAGGGTAAAAACGGCTTTTTTGAAGTTCCGGGATCGCTTAAATGTCCGTCTTTGTTGATCTCTATATCTGAATAATTGTTTTGAGGGTCATCTTCTTCTTTAATTGGTGATTTACCCTTTAAAAGTTGGAGGTTAGTTTTGGAATTTGTAATGTTTTCGTGTTCATCTTCACCTTCATATGCTACCTCTTCTTGTTCTTGTGATTTTACAGGACTTTCATGGTTGACCACCTTCACATTGCAGGTTGAACTCTTGGGGATTGAAAATGGTACATCTACACTGAATGTTGACTTTGACTTTGACTCAGGGTCATCTTTAACTATAGATTTACCTAATTGTTGTAACCTCACTTGCAAGATCTTATTATCTTTTTCTTCCTAAGAACACAAACATCATAAACAGTCACATAAAGTCAACACAATGCTCTTTTTTTGGGATCATTAGAAAATACCAAGATTACCAACATCATAAACCATGTTTAAAACACCTAAAAAACATAGTGTACTTTTTATTAAACAAGTTTAATCGTGTCATAAACAGGTCACGATTTGTCAGAGCATTTGTGACTAGAGTTCCTTATCTTAATTAATCAAGAACCAGTCAATTTATGAAGATCATCAACAAAACCATTGAACTTTCTAAATTATCATGAAAACCATTCAATTCAGATTTCAAGTTGCAGGTCTTTTGATAGAAGTTGCTCATAACAATTAAGTGAGCAGTTTGATTCACAACTAATAAAACTTCTGATGCCGAATATAAAATTGAATATAAAATCAACATGGGAATTCAATTATTCAAATACATAACAAATAGTATTACCTTATTTTTCTTGTTCCTCCCTGCCAATGGAGTAAAGCAACAAAGAATCGACATGGATTTCTTTAAAAAATCAAAACCCTTGAAAGAAATAATCAGATATGAACAACCCACAAAAAAGATTCAATTTTGACGAAATTCGGAATAAAATTGGAATAAAATTGGAATAATAAATTGGAGATAGATACAAAATTTGAATCAATTATTAGCCGTAATCAACTGGCAATTGAGAAAGAAGAAGCTGGTCGGAGATTGAGCAAACGGTGGTTAAAGTGGTAGCTCCGGCGATCCTCCGGGAAGGATTAGCAGGGTTCACCACCGTTACGGCGGCCAGAGTGATGTGTAAATAGAAGCTTCTGTCGAGAAGCTTGACAGCTGCGGTGGTGTTGTGATAGGGGTGGTACAGGGCGGAAGAAACTATGAGAGAGAACATTTATGGAGGACGAAATACAAATTATTTTATTTGGGTATTTAATAAAGTAGAATAATATTTGAGTGTGTTTTAATTATGTTTAATCTTGTGAAAAAAATTGACTAAATTGATGTTTTATATTGCTTTTACCAAAGGGCATTACCCTAGTGGTACCTCATGTACTTCTCAAGTGAGAGGTCATGAGTTCGAAACACTCTCGAGGCAAAAAATAGGGTTGAAGGAGCATTCCTGGGTAAACGTTTCCAACTTTACTAGCAAATGGTGACCTCAAGACGTTTCAGTTGCTGTTAAAAAAAACATTGTTGTTGAAACAATACACTAAAAAATAACCATTAATTTAGGGTTTTTTTAAACATTAACTTCTTACGTCTAATCAGGCGGGGCTTAAGCTCTTGACTCCAATGGAGCAACATCTTTAACATCTTGTAAAATTATGGCTTTGTCAGTTAAACCTAGCCCTCACATGTTTTATATGCACACTAATCCCACGTCTCCACAAACACCATGTCAAATATATGTAATAAGTTATACTTCTTGTGTAATATCATACGACCGGCAAACTATATTGAAAAGTTTGTATACGGATAATGTAACTTACATTGTTTCGAAAATAGTGTGGCTATACACGACCCATATAATTTTATAAATATGATATACGTAACAACTAACGAGGTGGTGACATTAGAAATCCTACATCTCATACAATCCTATATAAGAATGGTGTGTAAAAAACTCATGCAACTATGGTTATAATTTACTCTTAATTCGTAGAAAAATTAAGATTTAAAAATAGAAGTACGAATTAAAATATTCGTGATAAAGAATTAGTGGTATATAGATTGTATAAAGTTCATGTGCTTGTTGATCGAAGAATATTCATTATATTCTTTGAGAGAGACATATACCATGAGTGAGAGGGTTTGTGAGTCGTATGTGACTTTCGACCCCCCCCCCCCCCTCTCCCCCCGGGGGGGGGCGTTGG
>WOUH02000002.1:284748-300409 GCA_009936405.2 Stevia rebaudiana
CACGTACATGAAATAATACGTATAAAAGTACGTAAGATTTAGTCAAAGTTTGACCTGAATGTGGCGGTTGTCACACACGACTCCATGGTGTTGGGATTGGCCAGGAGATGACTTGGACTGCTTTGTCAGAGTTGGCAACCCCCCAACTACGAGCTTTTTATCATTTATAACTATCCTCAATTGCCTTCTACTCTCAATTGTGTGCGTCCTTAAAAATGAATTTATATATCTCTTAGTTGCAAATTGTTCCCAGTGTAAAAAAGAAAAAGAATCACTACTATCAGCAAGTTTGATCCCTATAATTTCATGCTCCTAATACCCAATACTGTCTTCTCTCACACTCCCACTCCCACTTTCAAATTGATCATTATCCAAAACTTCTAGATCTAAATCAATTTATGTGTATTTTCATCATCCTGTACTTTAACATTAAACCTAGAGTCTCCCATGTCAACATAATTTTCATTGATGTCATTAATCACTATCTTTATCACTTTGTGCATCAACATCCTTGTAATCACTATCTTTATCAACATTACTTTCATCCAATTTGCTCACCAAAATCTTCATAATTCATGTGAATTTGTTCTATAACAACAACGGATACGGTGCCCACAAGTGGGTGGATGTTAATGGTTTTATGCTCAATAACCATGTTACCAGCTTCAACAATTTCTATAAATATTTTGGACATCAAGTTCAGTAAGTATAGTAATAAGTAGGAACCTAATTCCTTTGTAAATTCTAACTCATACACACCAAATCTAGGTATATGCATAAAATCTGCTAAGCTTGGCACCCTTTAACATACATGGGACCTAGAATTCGCGTAAGAAAAAAGAATTCATAGCTTTTGAACATCAAGAAACTTTAAGTAGTTTATTAAGATCAAATAACTTACTAAATAATTCCTCATTATCATAATCGTCTTTGGTGCATATGTTTGGTATCTTTTTTTATGTATGATCACTAAAACAAAAAAGACACTCATTAGAAAATCATAGACTACTAGACATGTTAACTCACTGTTCTTTGTACGTTTAAGCTTGACCTACATATCCAGTTAAAGAGAAAAAAAATATATATCGAAAAAAATCGTTGAAAAAAGGGGAAACAGGAAATTTAGAGTGTAAGCTTTGAGAGTAGGTTTTGAACCCACGCTGGCTCGTGGAAGACTGGAAGGACAAAGTCCCAAACCCTCGGGCTAGGCGGGTTTCTTTGTTAAAAAACGCAACAAGAGAGTATAAATATAAAAAGAAAATTTGAACATTAAAAAAAAAAAGAGTTTCCTGTTGCTACGCAACATAATGACATAATTCCTAGAAGTTTATATATCATATAGATTAAAATAGAAAGTTTATGAATTTCCAGCCATCAACTTTATATATACGAATACCAAACATTGATGCTCAGACTTTATATATATACAAATAAAAACCAGAAACATAATAATGTTGATGAAGACTTGTATCAAATAACAGTATCATGTCGTACTAACCGAAAGAACATGATGTGCTTCAATAAAGACAAACATCCGAAAGAACATGATGTGCTTCAATAAAGACAAACATGTACCTCATTTGACAATCCATGAGGTTGTTAATTAAACCTGTATTTTCTAAGGCATTAAAAAGTCACAACTCACAACCAACCAAAATATCTATTAGTGATTACATTATTTCAAAAACAATCTTATTTGACATATTTATTAGCATTTATATACACAATATCATGTATTATGCTTGCCATATTATTTAGACACATCATGTGACTTTAACCAATTGAATACTTGCAGGTGTAAGTGTGTAACTGGAATAACTTTATTATCAAGGATACATGATAGTCGTCTTGTAGCTTTGAAGAGACCCTTTCAATGTCATAGAATGAGCTAAATCAGACGTTTAATCGAGTTCTCGTAGAAAAATGAGTTATTAATGAATCTTCTAATATATATATATATATATATAGGTTGGATCCGATAAAAACACTATTTTGTTTAAAAACAATAGGAACAAATTCTGGTCATTCATTTGCTTAATCAATTGTTAAGATTCAAAGGATTCAAGTATAAGTAAACAAATTAGGAGGAAAACGGTAACCATGAAAACTCACTTGTTGACTTTTTAAGCTTTTTCTCCAAACTTCCTTTAAACATTCATAATTTTTTCATACGACAATATTTTTTTTATAAAAATTACACCAAAAAAAACCTTTGTTTTTTTTTTCTTTTTAATTTGAGTGCCATAGTGATATATTTTCTGTAAACTTAAAAAAATCTAGTACAAAAAAATATAGTTTTTTTTTAAGACGGCGAAGAAATAAGTATATAATACAGTACATCTATATCTAGTTGTTTTGAGAATACAGTACATATATATCTAGTTGTTTTGAAATACAGTACATGTACATCTAGTTTTTTTCGAATAAAGTACATGTATATCTAATGTTTAAAAAATACAGTAAATATTTGCATATCTAGCTGTTTTGAAAATATAGTAAATATATATATTGTTTTTTAATAATACATATTTATATATATATTTTTTATCTGATTCTTTTGTACTAAATCATCATACTAGATTTTTTTTAAGTTTAAAAAAGTATGTCACAATAGTACTCAAATTAAAGAGAGAAAACGCTTGTTTTTATATTACAATTTTTATAAAAAAAATAATGTAATATGAAAAAGTTATTAATGTTAAAAAGAGGTGGGAGGAAAGTTAAAAAAAGTCAACAGATGAGTTTTTACATGAATATTCTTTCACTTTTATTCACGGCCAAAATTTTCTTTCTATTATTTTTAGACAAGATCTTCTTGTTATTTAATCTTTCCTCTGTATATATATATTGTATTAGAGGTTCTTTGTTACTCTCTAGTATAATAATTTGTTCTTAAGGTTGAAATGAAACTATACGTATTCGCTTTAGTTCGGTTTCCAGTCAATTTGGTTATGAAAATGCACTTAACTGAAACCATAAGCAATGGTTATAAAGATGCATTTAATCATAATCGATTGGTTTGATCGGTTTATGATTGATTTGTTTGTTTATAGTTTCCAATGAGACGAGTTTTAAACTTGATAAAAGGACTCAAAAGTGTATTATTGTATAGATAAGGGACCCATGCGGTAGCTTAAGATAGCAAGAGTTGATTATCATAAAAACAAACGATCATCATCATCATCATCATCATCAAAAGTCCGTAAAACTGAAGAATAACCATTGATTGCTACTTATTCTTTGAATTCAATTCCTTCAAAGTCTGAAATTTCAACCTTTTGATTTCAATTTTGAAGAAAAGTAAAATGATTTAGAGATTCATTCATATGCAAATTGATTGCGGTTCATCGGAGCCTCAGGCTCACTCAATCCCTAAAATTTTAGGGTTTTGTTTTCGTGGATGAATTTGATTGATCTTTGTGTATCTATATGTATATATCGGATCAACGGAAACTATGAGTCCAACGATGGTTTTGCGAACTGGATTTATTGTATTGATGATGTTTGGCATTCTAACGTGCGCCGATGAGCTTTCTAGGGTTTCTAGTTCCATTTGCCCAACGAAGTCGATTGAATACTCGATCTTTGGATTTGAGGATTCAGTTTGTCCCTTGACTGGAATTGATTATTCTATCGGTGTTATTGAGGTATTCTTACTCAAAATTTACACTTATGATTATATGTAATAGATGTTCTTCAACCTATATTACTGTATTTGTGTGTTTGATTAAAGTTTAATGTCTCATACATCAATTCGAAGCTTCAGTATAGCTTTCCTTTCTATAAAATCTATCCTGATCTGTTCATAAGAAGTCAAACTATATGATGATCATGCAAAACATATGTAATAATTGTATGTGCTTGTTTACAGATTTTGTGTTGCATCATCAGTTTGTTTACTAAACTTATTTGAACAGAAGAAACCTTGTTATGAATTATGATTTTTATTATTACACATAATAATAATTGTAAGGAACAAAATCAAAGAACAAACAGACAAGGGTCTTTTAAGTAATTTAGCATTTTACACTTTCTTATGATTTATGTGATTATGTCATTGCTGTGATTTTTGTGCTATAATTTGTGATTTGGTAGCACTTACATGAAAGATCAGGAGATTGCAGAATATCAAATTATTTGCGTACTAATTGCGTTTTTTATTTTATTTTATTTAAAGGGAGACGAGACTTCATTACAAAAGGCTTCAAGTTTGATTGATACCAACACTCATGATTATGTTGTTTTGCTATTTTATGCATCATGGTGCCCGTTTTCAACCATTTTCAAACCAAGTTTATCAACAATGTCTTCATTGTATCCTTCCATCGCTCATTTTGCAATCGAAGAATCCGTTGTCAAGACAAGGTTTGCAATTGCAACTTTTATTTTTCACTTAAATTTCCCCAAATATTTATTGTATTTTGTAGTCTCAACCCGACAACCCATTTGGTCTATATAAGTTTGTATTAACTTTTAAAATGTTATCCGTTGACTTTAATATAGAATCCGAATTGATTCCTATTTTTTTTGTAGCGTACTTTCAAAATACGGTGTTAACGGGTTTCCAACTCTCTTTGTTTTAAACGCAACTATGCGTGCGCGTTATCATGGCTCCCGAACTCTAAGCTCTCTTATAACTTTCTACACAGATGTTACAGGTATCTGTTTTTATTTTATTTTATATTATTTTTTATTTATTTTAAGCGTTGACTACTGACGTTTAATATAAAACATAATTTTGTCTCATGAAACTTTAAACACTTTATTTTCTATTATTGGGCTCAATTTGGTATAAAACATATGCTTTAAGTTGGACTCAAAATTGAAATCAGTTTATTACCGAATTTAGCAATCGCCGTCATTGTTAACTAGTTTTACCTGTAAATATATATATTAAAAAAAACTGTATTTGTATATTTTAAAAAACAACATTTTTGTTTATTTAATTAAAGTTGTTCGTTTTGTATACTATTTTTTCAAAATCATTCGTTTTTATAAACGGCTTTTTCACCACTTTTATTTTATAATCTTATTTTAAGATTAATAGATGATGTAGTTGAAATTTCAATTAATAGTTGATGCATTGGAAAACTAATATTTTTCTACAGTTTACTTTCAAAAATGATTATTAATAATCACATCAGATGTCACTTAACATATACATATGCACTAAAATCTCAAATGAATTATGAATTATGAACCATATATGACATTTCATGATTTTTTTGTTATAATTCCCTAAACTCATAAATTTATTTTATGAGCACAGGTATTGAAGCTGAACAAATTGATAAAACATATCTAAACACAATGGACATTTTGGTACACGATAAAGGCGATAATAACAACACAGATCCAGAAATCTGCCCGTTTACATGGGCAAAATCGCCAGAAAATTTACTTAAGCAAGAAACATACCTTGCATTAGCCACTGTATTTGTCATTTTTAGGTCGATTTACCTAATTTACCCTTTTATCATCACATCTTTTCAATATGCTCGAAGAAAACGGTTCTTGCTGGAACGGTTATGCGTATATAAATCGCGATATACAGTTATTTAGTTTACTTACAGGTTGCATGGGTTTCGGTTTCTTTAACGAAAGAAAGCATTAGTTGATTAAATTAAAATATTTTTTTAACAAGTTTTGTTTGTTTAAACTCGTCTTTGAAGTAACTTGCTTCATGTTTATGTATCATAGATTACAAATTGTAAGCTCATTGAAGAAAAATGTTAGATTGAAATTGTATTTGGACCAAATGCGTATGCTTAACACATAGTTTATGTATCAAAATTTGTAATTTTGTATTAGTATCATTGACATCCATACATGATGTTTTGAAGATTCTAGATTTTCATATTTGTAAATCTTCATCATGAGATTTTTGTATGCAATAATGTTTATTTTGAATGTATCATTCATCTTCATTATGAATTATGTGTTTTGCTTGCTTTTTTAATTCTTTCATATTCTTTTTCGTGTAATATTTAATATTTTATTTACGAAACCCTTTATTTTTATATCTCATTATTTACCAATTTCTTTATTCTACACTTGTAATACAAGGATTTCGAATACATTTACATATGATATGCGTTTTCTCCCTTCATCTTTATTTTGACATGTGCTTCAATCTTTTTTTGTTTCTTTGACAACCCCAAAAGGCCAAAATTGTTGGGTTTTCAACTTAGTTAAAACAAAGACAAATTGGATTTTAATAATCATAACTTTAAACTGTTGGGCTATATTAACAGACTTAATTAGATCAGGTTAGGTTGAAAACTGACAACTGAATCACAACACCTTTTGATCCATTTTGTTAAAATTAACATACTAAAACAACTACAACTTTCCTAAACTTTATAATAGTATCCATAAATAATATAACTGTTGGATTACATCAATCGTATCGAGGCATTAATCGTTCAAAGTTTAAAACTTTGAGGGACTCAACCCTTGATATCAAGAACTCCAACTTGGAAGTGCCTATATTTGTCAATTTGCTAAAACTTTTACCATAAGAATCAGGTAGTAACCGCAACGGTTCCGTTACCATTAGTATGATGAGGTTCATGGTGGTTAGTTATGGCGGTTGTGGTGGCGGTTATGGCGGCGGTTGTGGATGAAGGAATTGGAGGAACTGGAGGAAGTAAAAAAGACTTTAAATGTTTGTAAAATTCTTTAGTTTTCTCAACAATGTAAGCATGTCCTGTACCCTTTAACACCACCAAATCTGCATTATCACCCAAATGCCTGCAATATACATATCACATTAGTCATTTCACAACTTTGACTACAAAAGTCAAACATGACGAACGTCTAATTGTTAATTAAAATCGAACCTTTTTAATCTATAACCCAATTCCAACGGAAAAACTTGATCTTTATCACCCCAAATTATCAAAGTTGGCTGCAAATCAAAATGGTGAATATACGAGTCCACAATTAGAAAAAGTCAAACTTTAGGTAGGAAGGTTGACCTGGGGTATTTTCGGAAGTTCGGAAAGTTTTCGGTCTTTGACTAGAGCATGAATTAGCTCCCGTTTTTCCATTAAATGTTCCTTGTTCATTTCCTGCAACCAAGATATCATGTTTCAATTTATAATTTATTGAGCGTTTGCGATTAAAGTTATTAAAATATTAAAGAATTGGAAAATTGTCGAATTGAACAATTTTGACCAACAATTTACCAAAATGAACATGAAACCGTATGCTAAAAACAAAAAAATAGCACAGGCTAATAACTTGCGCTTTTAAACTTTTAGCTAGGGACATCTGGTGCTACGTGACAGCATTTAATTGGTTTAGGGAACAAGTTCTTGGTCACAGAACATCATTTTTAGTGGTCACGTGTCATAATTTCATTGAGTGAAAGATCATGGGATGAAAAAAAGCGTCGGCTAATTTAGCCAGCGGAATGTTATGTGACAAAAGATGATTGGATGTTAACTAGAATCTAGCCGACGTTTTTTGGTTTTTAGCCTACGATTTCATGTCGGTTTTGGTAAGTTGTTAGTCAAATATATGGTTCAATTTGGCAATTTTCTCTTAAAGACAAGCAAATATATATTACTATTGTGCATTGAATTTTCTTTCATAAAATTAGAAATAAGTTAATGCATGTTGCTAGAAAGTGTGATGAACCCATACTGCCATACATAATTATAGATAGATGATTTAATGCGTCATTGATGTAAAATCTAAGGACCGGTAAGATCTTTCCACATTTGTCAATATAAGCCCCTTGTATACTTTGTGGACTTTCACCTTTTTCTTTTTATTTATTATAAAATTAAATTAATTCAAGCTAAGTGGTCTTCATTTTGCTCAACAAATTTTCTAAAGTTTATATAGTTAAAATGAACTAAAAAATCAACATGTTTCTAATTTTTTTTGAACGAGTAACTTACATAACTCAATTTCGTTGTATTTTGTTTTATGGAACTTGTAAATTATTTCCCCAAAAAAAATATTAAAAAAATAGATAATAGTAAAATCATCACAAGTGTGTAAAAATAGTAATACGAAAAGTTTTTAATCTATTAAGATGATATGAATCTATAATTAAGAATACATGGCTTGTTGGCATATAGGTGATGACTTTACTATTAACTAAATTTCATCGTTCGTAAGTCCATTTTAAACAAAAAGCCATGTAATCCTTAAATAGAAGTTAGAACAAAAAGCTACTTATTAAATTGTTCGTTAGTATCTTAGAATCATAAAAAGAATTTAAGATATTAAAACGTATCGCAAAAGATATATAACTACTTACATCGATGAAGTCCACTAGGAAACAATTCGGAGTTTTGACCGGCGGCTTAACAAATGTGACCCGCATTAACTCCTTCATCTTCTCCGGCGTCTGTGGCAGCAACATATCCGCCGCCTCATTCAAACTCTTCACCGGAAACAATCCTCCCGCTAAATCCTTCTCCTCCAAGCACACTCCGGCGCAACATATCACCACCCTCTCTACCGCCTGATTACATAATTATTTAAAAAATATCTTGAGATTATATTTTTCTCTCTCCTCGATTAGACACGTCTAAACGAGTCAAGCTGGTTCGCAACCAATCTCGCTGAAAGTCAAATCTAACCGAGCTTAAACAAGCTCAAGCTTCAGCCTTTTATTGAAGTTTGGTTAATAAACGAGCCTGAAGCTGAGTTTCATTTATCAAGCTCGAGTAGGCTTCAGAGCCTAAACAAGCTTGTTATTTATGTCATTTTAGTTTTATTATTATTATTATTAACAACAAACTTACATCCTATAAACCTACTTCTAAATTTGTACCGAAAGTCTATTACATGACTAGAACCGTCAACCTGAGAACACAATTTTAACTCACACAGATACCGTTAAGCTAAAGCCATTTGGATATATATTTATTATTAGATATATTAAAATTATAGATATTAATAATTTTAAAATTAATTTAAAAATAAAAACTAAATACTCAAAAGCTAAAACTTACCGGTCGAACTTGAGTTTTAGTAAAATATAGCTTAATTACAAACAAAACTCAAGGATTCATGTGTAAAGATTTCACAAATGAATTGAATGAGAGTAAACGTAACCAACTTAACGATTATTTAAATTCAAAAATACATCAAATACCTCCTTAAACTGCGCCGCTAGACTGTACGCTACAAACCCACCATAACTCAGACCCACCACCCTCATCTTCTTCACCGAGTTCAACTCCATGACTCGGTACACACACTGAGCCTGGAACGAGTCAGACCGATCCGGTCGAGTCGAGTACGAGTCACCAAAAAACACCAAATCCGGCACGTAGATGTTGAAGTGACGAACAAATCGAGGGATGATGTCGGGGCCCCACTGCCACATCGCGTTCGCTC
The DNA here is from genome assembly GCA_009936405.2 of Stevia rebaudiana. NCBI lineage: Eukaryota > Viridiplantae > Streptophyta > Magnoliopsida > Asterales > Asteraceae > Stevia > Stevia rebaudiana. The sequence continues at coordinate 294,112 of WOUH02000002.1, forward strand.
CGAATCCGTGGAGCAAAAGAAGATCGGGTCGGGTTTCTTTTCGAGTTTTGGGTACCCAGCAATGGATGACGGTGCCGTCGCCGAGGTCGGTAATTGTTGATCGGAGACCGGAGCTGGAGAAAGATGATCGGAGACACCAATTCCGGGAAGCTGTGAAGCTGAAACACTTTGTCATGGATGTGATTGGGTGAATTGAAGAGATTTATTACTCACAGTTGAGGTGTTTTCAGTGTGTGTGTAATATGTGTGGAGAATAAGGGAGTCATATTTATGTAATGTGTTTGGTGAGGAGTTGGAAATTAGTTAGTACGTTTTTTAGGTCATATTTTGTATGGTATTTATTGTATTGTTATAATAATCGATATTACCTATACAAGTTTAAGATACACAATTTATAGGATTTAAGTTTTTAATTCAGTGTCAGAACTTGAACAAAAACATTTGGGAGGCTGTAAAATTTCAAATTGAGGGAGGCAACATTGTATACGTAAATATTTCAGCCAAAAATCTTGAATTTTAATAAAAAAAAACGACAGGGTATGTTAGTATGATATCGATCAAATTAATGAGATCGAACCGAAATCTAATAAAGTGACACATCCCTTGAAATCTTGAATACATATCCTATAGAATCATGTTTAATATGATATCGATCAAATTAATGAGATATCGACCAAATCATGGTATGTTATGTGTAGTGCATATAAAAGCTAATAGTTTATACTAACCAGAAGACAACCACATTTAATAATAACTTTCCTATTTCAGTTATAAAATATGTTAGTATAAATTATTCATCTATAAATAATAAAATTGTCTTGGCCTCGTATAGAATATTTTAGTGACCAACACGTACGACAAAATCTATCCACATCCCACGTTGGCATGTTGTGATTGGAGGCTTGTAGGCCTCGGGCAAGGTTGTTAACCGAACTGGTTTGTAAAATGATTATGAAAAACACTAATAAATAAAAAAAAAATAGTATTGTATGTCCATATAAAAGAATATACATAATTATGATGTTGGAACAAACAAACATAGCATGCAAAAATGATACTAAAACATAAGGATCTTAGAGGAGAATAAACAAATTGTTTACAAGAAGACTTTGGACTTAAATATAATAGTTTTTATACATATATGTTTTTGTTTTATTTTACTTTAGTTTATAAGGTATATAAAAGCACAAGAAAGAAAGAAAAAGAAGAGTAATACATAACATAAAAGATGTAGACAAGCCGAACTATTATCAATATCAAAGAATAAAGCAATAATCAACTATTAGATTCCGAATTCTGAAATCTAAGGCCAGTTTGATTTGCAGAAATTTTTGAAAGAAATTGAACCGTTTGAAAGGAATTGGAATTTGTGGGAATGAGAATTGATTCCATCAACAATCACTTTGATTTTTGAGTTTACTTCGATATGGATGTTCTACGATTTTATTTAAAATTTCGAACAACATATTTTGAACTCAATCAATTCACGATTTTTATTCCGTATCTGTATTTTTAAAGTAGTTTTTCCACCTTGTTTATGGGTTTGGAGGAACAATATCTGAAAGGAAGAAGATGAGGGTCATTGGTAATTTTTCAACATTTCATCGGAAAGATTAGATTTCCATATCAGCAAACGATAAGATTATATAAAAACAACTAGCATATAGCTACAAAAACAAAACGATACAGGTATTAAAAGGAAAATTTACACCAAGAATGTCAATTCATGACCTCGAATTTGCCTATATTTTTTATCCATAGATATGATGTGAATTTAATTTCTCCAACAGTTTCATCAATCCTCATTAACCAGTTAGTGAACGTTTTTCATTTTTCGCTTTCCAAATAGATCATAGGGAACATAGGAAGATGGCATGCAAATATGCTATAGATTCTTTTGAGTTTGGGAGTATGGCAAAGTTGAATGGAATATATGAGACTGTATCAAACACCTCTCTTGGAGCTTTACACCATTGAAGAACAATATCCAATACATTGCTAGCACGAAAACACCTAATTAGCAAATGATCCAATGTTTCTTCGTGAGAGGTACACATTTGACATAGAGGACTAATTTGGATCCCTCGATTAATCAATTCAACCTTAGATAATATACGACCTAAGCCCGCCCTACGTGCGAAAGCATTTACTTTGAAAGGAACCCAACTACTAGCCCATTGAAATTGAGAATCATCTGATGGGAGGGACTTTGCCTCAATTCCATCTCCGTCTAAAACTAAGTAAACACAATTTTCAAGGGAAAGTTTTCAAATTCCAAATCACTTTCATTGAAATCCATGAACCAAACATGGCCTAAGGGTTTTGTTTGATAGTAATGATTAGAGGCTATATTTTAGTAGTTAAGAGACTATAAACTATTAAGAGGTAGCATCCTAATGATTAAGATGTTACCAAATAGCCCTAAGATGTATAAATTTTTAAATATCTACATTATCTATTAAAAAACCAAGTGCTTATGGATAGTGATTTATTTGTTTTATTATTAATTTCTTTTTACTAAAAAAGGTGAATGATTTCTCAAAGAACCAAATCATAGATTAAATGGTTTGTGCTTGATCTCAACTTGATCCACTCTTTTCTTTTGATTTACTTTTTTAAAACACATAATGTTATATTTATAATACACATGCACTTTATATCTACTTTAAATTTCATATCACTTCATCTTACGGTGAAGTAACGTTCGCTTTTATATTTGTGTATGTTTTGAGACTTACAATGAAATAACAACCATTGCAACGTGTGTACTTAATATGTCCTTTAATATTTGGGGTTACGTAGCTGTCGTTACAACGTGAGGCATGTGTCAAACTAGTTTTATTTACAATAGGCAAATTAGATTTTAATAATCATAACTTTAACATATAGGCATGTAATAATCTTAATTTCAAAAATTGTTACCACCAATACTAACCTATTGGATTTTAATAAACTTTTTTTATTTATATTACATTGTTAGGTAGCTATTTTTATTTAATTTTACACAGACAAGTTACTAAATTGAAATATGATTATCTACTTAGTATCTAAAAGTATTTAAATCTCACATAGTAATTATTACAAGCAGATAAAATCATTTAATGACTAACAATTAATTAGCCTTCTAGTCTCTAGACCAATGGTATCAAGGTGTTGGTAAAAAAGATGTTATTCTCTAATGATGCAAGTTCAAGTCTCTTAAAAACAGTTTGGTGTAGATTTTAAAAGTAGATTAGTGAGTGCGTGAGTTTGTAGTGAGAAAAAAAAAACTATATCTATGTCACGAAATGAGGTTTGAAAATGGTTCATTTTATTTTTAAAATTTTAATTGCTTAGTAAATTGACCACACCGTCTTTAACACTAATCACTTGAATGATATGAATTTACAACCCAAATTGAGCTAAAAAGAGTTTTTATCCTCCTTTTTAGACTATGATAATAGTGATGGAGTTCAAGTAGTGGAATGTCATGTGTGTTTTTTGTTTAAATTATTATATAAACAAAACTTGCTAAAATAAACAATAAAATTAACTTGTGTTATGATCTCATTGACAAATTGAAATCAACACACACTCTTAAACCGATCAATTGAATTCTAGGTAATCTACAATAGTATCCATCAAGTCTTCATAATCTTACAATAATTACAAAAAAAGCAACTTAACAACGAGAGTGAAATTCACATGACCAACATTTCTTAACTACTCAAAAATATGTTCACCAGCAATCTAACAAGACTCATAATATTTTTTACAAAGAACTTGTCTAAATTCTTTTTAGGCCCCGTTTCCAATACCAAACGGAACCCACAATAAAAATTTTAAAAATAAACAGAAAAATGTCATAATAGATAAATATATACTTATATATCACCTAAATCTAACTACCACACAAGATATGTCATCTTTACTTTCTCTTTTCAAAGCTTCCGCTATTAACCGTTTAGCAGCCTTCTGTGGGTCCTTGATTCTTCTAGCAATATCTATTGCTTCTTGATTATTCATAACCTGAATTAATTAATAAAACTATAGTTAATTAATAATCTATGAACGCTACAATCCATTAAAGCATTCAAATAATAATTGCAGATTTTACTAGAAGATAGAGGTTGCAAAAAAGAGCAAGCAAGTGATTTTTAATTACAGATTTTATCCATATTTAAAAAATTTATTAAGTAATTTGGGTATCAAATATTTATTATATAAGATACATTGTTACAATACTCCTTCAATTTCTAAAATAATGTAAGTTGTGTGTATTGAAATTAAACTTTGGGTAGCTTTTGACCAGTTTAGCCTATTCAATTTATTTCTTCTTTTGCTAATTTTGTTTTTAATTTGACCCGTTAGAATAAAAAACTATATCAACACAAATTAATTAACTTTATTTAATACGTAAACGGGTCAAAATTACCTTCCAAAGACCATCACTTGCCAGCACAAGAAGGTCGGTTTTGGTATCTACAATTGCATCTTGAATTGCGGGGTCGGATCTTAAATGGCATTTTAAACTTATATCTCCAAACGCACGAGATACTGCCAGCTGTCCGTTTACACGAGGAACATCACCTAAAAAAAATTTAAAAACAAAATATAAAATAAACGAGAAAATATCTTCTTTGAAATGAAGACTCAACACTCAAAATTATGACAAAACATCCTTTCAATAGTGAAGAAACCATTGAGAAACATTGAGCTAGGTTTAAGTAATTTAAAAATTATAACTTTTTTTATTTTTTTAGTTAATCTTGATTAGTGTGTCATTAGTAGGTTGTTAATATCGTCAGTGTATGTTACTTTAGTCATATTTCGACGTCTTTAGATTAAAAGATGACATTTGGAAAACATTTGGTCATGTGATAAACTAACGAATGATTGATAAAGATCCCTAAAATGACAACTTTACCCCTAGTTGAATGGCAAGAACTTTACTTAAAGGCAATATGATTGTGGTGAATGTGATGCTGAAAGAAGCAAAGATTTTTAGAAAATGACAAGTTTACCCATGAAAGGTATGCATTTTATTATTGGTGATTCTTTGCATACAGAAAATGAAAGAAAAAGTTACATAAAAATTACATTTTTACCCCAAGTTGAAGGGTAAGAATTAAAGTTGCAAATAGCAAAGAAATAATTTTGAAATTGCAAAAATTAAGATCGAGCTTTATAACTACATTCAGTTTAACTTTTAATGACCGTTATTGTAATTTTTCAAAAACTTACTATTTTCAGAACTTTTGACGAAAAAAAAGTAAAATGTTGAATTTAATGAATACATTTTATAACTAAATTTTAAAAGTCAATGGTTCTAGTGCCACTTTTAGAAGTAGAACTTATGTCACCATTTATTGCAATTATCCCAAAATAAAAACACAAAGTATTCAATCAAAATTCATCGTATCATCTTACTTATCATTCTAATTATATTAACTATCTTCAATATAACTTCTCTTAAAAAATTCATTTCTTCATATCATTTAACTTGGTTTCTATTCTGAACATAATTTAAACTTAAATACTCAAACGAAGTATATAATATGTCTGTAAATCTATAACAAAAACACCATATCAAAGTCAAATATATAAAAAGTCAAACCAACTAATAAAGTCAAACCTGGCATATTTGAGACAAATCCTCCTTTATGTTCAATACTTGCTCTTTCTGAACTTGGTTCATGATCAGTAGTCAACTGTATCGCTTTACCGCCTTTTGAAATCACCGCTCTTGAATCACCCAAATTTGCAACCCATAATCTTTGACCGTTCATCAGAACAGCTGTCACTGATGTTGACCCGCCTCGTCCCAAATCCCTTTCGTGTGAAAGAATCGCTCGATCGGTTTTCTCATACGCTTTAGATATTGATTTCTTCGGGTCAACCATGAATTCACTCTGCAAGATTTGGTCAAACTTATAGGATTCAGTTTCTTAATGAACGGTTGACCTTTTGAGGTCAATGTAGTTTGAGTCTTTGTCATAAACATCATTCTTACAAAAAAAAAAGTAAGAATGAGCGGGTTTAGAAAACTTATGGCGATGTAAATTCAAAACAATAAATAATATATAAATAAATAAAATCTAAAAATTCATCTTGCTTGCAATTTTGACAGAAATCACTTCTCTTTGCTTGCTTTAGTGTTTGTTTATCAATTTAATATGTTAACTAAAACAATTTATCTTTTTTATTGAAATTAATCACTCAACTTACAAAATAATATTAGAGGTATCAATCGTGATTATTGGCCCTTTTACTTAAAAATGGACCAATTTCAAGTTGTGTTTCATCTAGAAAAAATAAT
>WOUH02000002.1:302808-314209 GCA_009936405.2 Stevia rebaudiana
TATATATATATATAACAAAAGAAAAGATAACGCGTCGAGGTGTCGAACAAGGTTAAACTCACCTAAAGTATGTTTTAATGCATATAATCTCCTAAATCATTTTATTTAAAAGATCTTTTTTTTATTATTATTATCATAAATTTGTATTTAAATTTTATGCTCATATTTGACACCCTAATTCGTTATAAAAATCTTGCGACAAAAAGGTGGACTGAGCAACTGGCTCAACCCGTACTACAAAACTGCCAAACTTGACCCAAACCCATTTTGACCCGTTATCTGACCCGTTCATTTTGCAACTTCTAATTATAATATCATAATTTGGAGACAATACAAACCTCATTCAAGATATTATCAAAAAGATGTTTTTGAAGATAAGAAGGCACACGATCACCCGAATGACCATCATAAATGGCAAAAAGACCGAGTTCATGATCGCCTTTTTCCACAAATTTAGCAACATGATAATCCTCCATTGGATGATTAGCTTTTCCTTTGACCAAGTCAAACCCGAATTTTATATCACCATCATGGTTTTTTCCCTTACCAGAACCATATGATGATGGACCTCTTCTGAACTGTGAACACAAACACAAATAAAAAAATCTTTAAAAAAATTATTTCTTTATTTTAGGTGGTGTTTAATTATGTCATTTGCCTAAATTAAACTGCATTGTTAGGATTTCATTATACTTCATGAATTCTGAAATTAGAGTTACATTTAGAATGTAGTTTGTAATAATAGCCATTTGAAGTTGCATTAATCCACTTTTTAAGTACTTTGCAACAATTGAATATAAATTTCTGATTATTTATGGTTAAAAAGATACACAACTATTTAGAGGAATTTATATGCCAAATCCTCTCATCTTACATAATATATATTTTATTTTGGCATATCTATTGCAAGAATGTTTCGCTTACAACCATCATGATTTGAAAGAACAAAATTTACTGAAAAGATTTTAATATTATTCTCTTTTGCTTTGTCTAAAACTAGGGTCATTTGGTTAGTTTTAATGAAAATCCTAACCGTATTATCTGATTAAATTTGAAATTGGTAAGTTTCATGAATAATATAGATACATATAACAATTTAATCCAAAATAAACAAATAATAATAATAAAGTTAATCGGCTTGTTTGGTTACAGATTTAACCAAGATCAAAACATGCAGATACATATTAATCACGAAATCATCAAACTAACCCATCTAAAAACAAAGCTAAAACACACCAAAAAGAAAAACCATAAAGTCTAATAATTGATCATCTCAAATATCTAATTAACAAGAACAGTCGACTACTAAATTGCAGGATCATAAAGCAAAAACAGTAGTAAAAAGAATTACCTGCAAACAACTTAAATTTTCCATCAGATAATCTGCAGACAAGAAACTATTTTTAACACCAACAGCCGAAACCACTTCAAAAGGCAATAAGATTTGTCGATTTACGATCAAAACCTTGATATTTACAAAACCCTACGAGCAGATTCCCTAAACGAACAACTAGGAGAAATAATCAAATAATTTATGGATATCAACAAGTGATTCTACGAAACAATTACGATGAAAAATATGGTTGACTGAATTTTGTAATCAAATAAAACTCCTGTTATTCAAGATTTTTGTTTAATTTTGATATAAATAGACCGCGTTCTTAAATCTTATTGAAACAACAAGGAAAGGGGGAAATTCGCGCGTTGACTTGAGATATTTGTTGACCAATATATGCCGCGTTGAATTCAATATCATAATATCATGTAGGAATTAAGAAAGATGTTTATGAAATACAAGTGTATCATGATTTAACATATTACGTCAAGTAGCAATTAACGAATAAATATTATAGGTAGCAAATACGGATATAAACTCTTATGAAAGTGTCACGTTGTATTCAATGGATAATGTAATTATATGTCTTGTTTAGGACGTCGGCCTTGTTGCCATTTGTATAGCATAATTGGTTTTGTTCCATCATCCGGTCGTGTGAGTTTCTTCTTTCTTTTTAACGTGAATATTAATCTATATATTTGTTTTGATTGTTTGTATGTGAGTCGTTTATTGATGTTGTTAATGTACCCAAATACATACAACAAATATGTGACAGGTCAAGGGTTTGAATGTCGTATTTCTTTGCCTTGGGACTGACTTACCAGTTAATTAGAGATGTATGCCACTAGTTAATCTCCGTTTTCTTTATCTAATCCATTTGATAATAACTAAGATGTGTACATGAGAACTAGGAGCTTTTAACAATATATGTGTGGCAATCGTTAAAAAAAAAGATTTTCTCTAAAAAAGCTAAAGACAATTGAAAAATGACATTGACACCTTTAATAAACTTTTATAGAACTCATTCAAACGAATCCGAAACAACCGTTGAATACAATAACATAAACCCTAAACACTAAAGATAAACACTAAACCATAAAGTTAAAAGTTGAACCCTAAACAAAACTCTAAGCCCAAAATCTATACTCTAAAGCTAAAAAGCTAAGTTCAAAACACTAAAACGTAAACGCTAAAATCTTACAATCTGATTAGACGGTTCCATCACCTTCAAAATAAGTTCAATCGAAGTTCGTTAAAGTTGTCAAATACCGTTTTTATAATTTTGTATAGTATTTTTTGACAAAATGTTATTTTTATTTAATCATCTGCTGCTAATATACCCAATACCAAATGAGTAACAAGAATATGATATATGAGTATGAGAGATAGTTTTAGAATCTGGTTACTTATTGCAAAGTTGTCCTAATAACATCCTATTTATTATCCTAAGGACTAAACATAGATATAGTTTTCTTCCAAGGACTACAAAATACAAAATCAAAAGGTTAATAGACAATTTATGCAACTAATCATAAAACATCCCACAGTCGTCTTCACAAGCATCAACCAGAAAACACACACACAAACTCCAATGGATCCTCTGACAGCTCTCCGGGAGATGACGATCAGAAACGAGCTCGACAAAATAATCCGAGTAGGAAACGAGTACCGATTCGGCTCAACCTACTCGTTCCCCTGCACAATCGAAACCGCTTACAGATCAAAACAAGGTAATCTGTACACTCTCGAAACCCTAGTTTACTTCATAAAAAACGCCAACATCAAACACCACGATTACATCCGAATTGCCGGCACACAGAAGGTTCCGGCGGTCACACTTCTCGATCGGAAGCCCTTAATTGAGTACTTGCAAGGTAGAATATCATCCACCGATGCCATTGAGTTCATTCCATCTCAAAATCAACACCAGGTGTTTGAAAATCATGAGTATCGTATCGGTGATTATCCTAACTTAAACGTTCTACCTGTTGATGAATATGATGTTGATAACAATCAGGAACCTAGGGTGGTTGTTGATGAAAACCCTATGGATTTGATTAGAGCGATTGAACGACCATTGAGGGATCGTGAAACAGTTTTGGAATGTAGGCATCGAGATTTTTACAGCGTGCTAACCGCTGCAACAAAACGAGATGAAGAACGACAGAGATTGGAATCACAACAGAGAAAAGATGGATTGGTTGCTAAAAACAGGATTGATCGAGGATTTGGTGAGGATTTAGGGTTAGATGCGAATTCAAGACCTAAAATGAACATGAAAGGTAGTAAGATTGGTGATGGTGTGCCAATAATTTTGGTTCCAAGTGCTTCACAGACTTTGATTACAATTTATAATGTGAAAGAGTTTTTGGAAGATGGTGTTTTTATACCTACTGATGTGAAGATGAAGCAGATGAAGGGACCAAAACCCGAGTGTGTGACTGTGTTGAAGAAGTTTAGTAGTAGAGATCGCGTGGTGACCGCGTATGAAGTGAGAGATAAACCGTCTGTTTTGAAGGCGGAAGAATGGGGTCGCGTGGTTGCGGTTTTTGTTTTGGGGAAAGAATGGCAGTTTAAAGATTGGCCTTTTAAGGATCATGTTGAGATCTTTAATAAAAGTAAGTGTTTTTATATAATTTTAAGATGCTTGAATATAAATTTCTATATTAAAAATGCTGAATTAATGTGTGTTCAATGGATTAAATTACATGATCATGCTTTCTAAGGTGTAAAGTAGACATTTTTTTTAATTATGCAAGAAGCTTAATAGAATTAAGTTATATACTGGGATTTGTGTTTAACAACCTGATCTTAAAACTTCAATGATCTGATAATGTTTATTCTGTAAATTTCTTCTAGTTCTTGGATTTTACATGCGTTTTGAGGATGACAGTGTTGAGTCTGCAAAGATTGTGAAGCAATGGAATGTGAAAATCATATCGGTGAGATTAGCTCATTTTATTTTTTTAGCTTTTGGATTTAAACTTACAAGATCTAAAAAAATTTTAAAAAAAGTTATATCATTTTTTTTTAATTTTAAATATTTAGATAAGCAAGAACAAAAGGCACCAGGACAGAGCAGCTGCATTGGATGTTTGGGACAGATTAGAAGAATTTGTGCGATCACGATCACGTTCTTGAGGTATCCAATCAATTTATATGCTTAATTACTTACATAAGTATCAAACATTGTAAAATTAATTTCGTTTTGTATAAAATGAATTGGTTTTTGCAGAGTTCATTGAATATTTGGGATTCTGCCGGTTGTGTAGAGTTGGATTCTGCAGGCTAAAAAGACCAACATGAAGAACTTTACATCGACGCATGATCTGTTGCGTCTGTGAAATGGTAAAAATTGCTGATTCATGAAACCTGCTTTGTATGAATCTGTTAAAATATACAAATCAAGAACATTTCGTCTTGATCAAATTGTTGTTTCTAAAGTCGAATAGTGTCCTTTTTAGATGAATGCAGTATGTATTTTGATAGAAGTTATATTTAATCACAAAAGTTTATTCATTGATTTTCAACAAAGCTATGTAGTTTTATCGAAATATTTTATATAGTATTTATAATTTATCCAATTAATGAAATTGACTTAGTTAAAAATTATAAATATGAAACATAGTATAATAATATTTATGCTAGAAAGTGCCTGGACTCATGGCGGTGTTGGGTGCAAGTGACAGTAACGAGGATTCGGGATTTCGAAAATTTGGTGTCTTCTTATAGAAACAAAGATAGTTGTTTTTATTTACGATATTAATAAATTGAAATAGGGTGGTGCAAGAGGTACTAATTAATCACGAATTCGTGTAGAGTTCCATCAATTAAATGATGAAGCTGTCACCGAATTAACCAAACCAAATTAACAGATGGTTATGGTTAAGGTTATTCAAGATTAATTGATAAATTGTTATATATATTCTGTTAAAGGTGTCCGATGACAGAATATTATGGTTCAGGTTATTCAAGATTAATTGATAAATTGTTATATATTCTATTAAAGGTGTCCGATGACAGAATATTGTTCGAAAGGAATCGAACCGATACGTGTGTGTTTCTTTCACATTTTGCTTGGAGCTATCTGGTGAGAGAATAAACTTTTATTAAAAGGATATTGTAATAGTCCTTTCTACAAAGCTCTAATAATGCCACTTTGTGTTTGTATTAAAACTTGAACTTATTAAAATGATTAGAAATGGAGATCAAATTTGGTTTCTGATCATTAGTTTTTTTAGTTATTAAGATCAAGTTCAAGTAGTACGCATCACAAGACATCATATAATCAGATATGAGACTATTATTAAAACTCATCCCTACCCATTTCTGTAGTGACTAAAGCATACAACAAAATATATTTCATTTAACAAAATCAACTGTCATCATAACTACTTGAAGTTTATCTATCAATAAACAAATATATCAATGAAGAAAAAACCGTCAGCTTGTTTCATCGGTTTTCTTTCTTGGGGTCGTATCATGTGGCGAACGAGGCACACCAAACACCCAATCAAGCACATTCAAATACTTAGACCGAAAAACGTCTCTTTCAATGGCGTAACAATGCATTATGATTGCGGTTGAAAGGCTGAATATTAACACATCGACTCGTTTTAAGTTTTTAAATTGTGGCATGTAACCTATGTCCGACATCGTTGTGAAGAAACTTTCGATAGCTCGTGCAAGGCAGTAGAGTGATATTTCTATTCTCCTGCTTTTTTTCTCAATCGCTAAACTCAAACCGGTTGGGAACTGTTTTCAATAGATTTTGTAATTCAATAAATAAGTAATTAAATTAAAAATAATTATTAACGTACATAGGTTATGGATATATCTAAATGTGGCATGAAAGACTGGTTGTTTAACGGCCCTAATGTCCGTTGATATTTTCTTTATTGTACACTTTTCTATTCACATATATATAGTCTATGTATCAATTATGTTTATAAAAGCTGTGACCAACTTGCAAGATATAGAAACATATATTATTACTTTTTTCAGTTTTAGGAACCAACTTTAAATCAAGTGCAAAATGGTAGGGTTGTAAACGAACCTACGTTTTTTTTAAATTAGTTATGAGTCGTATAAAAATTCATAGACTCATAAAAAGTTTAACATTAAATTCCCTTTATGCTGGCGTTAATTTATTTCATAAAACTATGATTTTTTGCATGTTAATTTTAAGAAAAGAAAAAAAAAAAAAAAAAGAAGTGTAATTACCGTGCCCAATGCTAGCATGGTGACATTACATCTTTTGAAAAGTCTGAAGAGGAAGCATGTCCAGATCCTGATAATAAATAAAATTAACCAAATGTCCAAATTAATTAAATTAAACATAATCATTCTCAAACTAATGAACTTGAGAGGAAATTCATGGTAAATGTCAGTTTTTACAGCATTAACCGTTTAAATAAAATAAAAAACCATTTCATTTTGATCTTATTTCAAATGTAATTAAAAATTTCTATTCATGTTAAAACAAAACAAAAAAATTCAGTTGCATAAATAAATTGTATGCATTAATAATTAATTCAAGCTCACCAGGCAGAAGTACAATATGTAGAAAGAAACAGGCTTGATCTTGCAGTACCAAATAGGCCTTTAGCCAATATTGTAAAAGGCCTGTATTAAGTAAAAATAATACATTTAAACTTATATACAAAATGAGAATAATTCTCTATAATATAAATTTAAAAAAAAAAAAAGACATCTATTATGAATGATAGAAGGGCACATGTAAAAATGACATTGTAATTTTGTAACATTGGGTAGTCAAATTAGGAGTAAAATCACAAAATTATGTCTATAAGAAAAAAATTAAAAAAAATAATAAATTTTTTTTTAAATGGGGATGAAGAAATACATACCGTTTCCCAAGTCCTTGACGATGTACTATAAGTGCTGGAATTAAATAAACCGGAAGATAAACTGGTACTGCTCTTTTGTATGCTTGGAGAAAAAATGAAAACGCGTGCCAACTACATGATTGGTTTTCATGTATGATCTGAAAAATTTTCAATCAAAAAGATTTTTTTTTTTAAATTCTGATATGCAAAATCCAACTCTTAGGTTTAGCTTGCAAAGATAATCCTAACATTAATTTAATGCAACGTTTTAGAGAGAATTCAGACAAGTGAACTTGCAAATAAGTGAAAATGAGAAATTATATATATTTTTTACTTGTTGTGGGTTTTATGTTAATTTTACCTGTTTTGATCTGTTGCCACATTATTTCAAAAATGTAATTGTTATTTTTTTAGATAAAATGATCAAGGGGTTTTTATGCTTTTATAGATGCACATTGTTGTACCAGTTGGAGATGAAACATAACCAGTGTTGTAAAAATTGTGATTAATCAGTAATCGATGATACATTGTTGCAATTTCACCTAATAGGCCATAAAATCAGCAAGTGGAAAAAATAGTAAAATATCGATCAAAATCAGTCAATATTGGTCAAAATCCATCAAAAATGTGTGTGTCTGTGTATATATAAGTTTGAAAAATTAAATATAAAAGTTTCAATCATATTAATCGCTATTTTTACAACACTAAACATAACCGGGATCAACTTATTCAAAAGTAAATGGGTCAAAATTACTGTGAATAATAAAAATAAAAAACAAAAGGTGGAAAGCAATTACCGAACATGGAACTTTCATTTGCGGGTCGAGTATGACATCAACACCCGTGTTTTTGTAGAAGTTTTGAATCTGTTCAAGATTAGTAAAAGGCATACCGCAAGCAATATCTCTAACACCTTGAAGGATAATAGGGTCTTTTCCACCATGTTTATTCAGAAATGATTTGTACGATTGCGGTAAACTATCTTGCTTCAATATGTATGCACACCTAGTTGTTACAATCATAAATTACATAAAAAATAAAAAAAAAATAAAAATAAAAAAAATAAAAAAAACTATCTTCATATTCTAGCATGTTTTGGCATAAACTAAACAAAATACATACTTTAGTGACCTATGAACTGGGATAATAAGTATTTATAAGTATTTAAATGAATTTAAAGGTCACCCAAGTATTTATATATAAGGAAGTTAAAAACTTGGTTATCCTTAAATATAAATAAAAAATGCAAAAAGCAGTTACATACAATATTTGGGTAGATGCAAGACACATTAGAAACAGGTCTCCATGGGCCCACGTGAGCGGTTTACAAATATGTCCAAATCGCTTGCTTTTTATGCCACAACGCGATGCCAGAACAGCTGCGCGCATAAGAATATAAACAGCCAAACTCGTATGCTGTGTTTTAAATCCAGTAAGAAGCATCGATGGTCCAGCTATCGCGCCTGCTAATAAAGCTCGCCATCTTGCTGTTCTGTACATTGCATATCAAAACTCAGAATTTTAACAAATAACATGAAACCAAATACTTTAGAAATAGTTGTTATGATGTACTTGAAAAGTTATTTCAAACTATACACATACAGTGCACTTGGTAATAGAGTTACCTTTTCTAAATTCTTTTAAGGTTAAAAGTTAAAATTGTCACTGAAAATATAAGATGGAAAAAATTTTAACCACTTTTTGCAAGGGTCAAATTTGGCATTAAAAATTATAATTAGGTGCAAGTTTGCTATTAATTAGTGGCAAATTAGGCCTTTTCAAAATTGGGTTGCAAATTTCCCCTTTAACCTTTCTATAAGTTACTTTCCTCTTTTATGATTAAAAAAGCCAATGGTATTTTCATTTTATCGCTACAACATTGAAGTTTGCTACATATGCAGTTAGTCGATTAAATGGATCCCTAAGCAGTTTAGTGCTATAATAAATATTATATACCTTGGTGTAAATTAAGAAATATAAAAAAACAGAGAATAAATAGATAAATAACAGATAATAGACATATTGAGGGAGAAAGAAATATGCCTCTGGTGTCCTCCTAAAGCAGCAATTAACTCATCAACTGAAACAAATGTTCCAGCAAAAGTGCCAAGAAAGAGACCATATCTAACTGTTTCTTTCAATGCCAAAATCAAATCCTGACCACCCGAAGCCATCTGCACCTTCCTGAACAAGAAATATTAATATGTAAAACTTGTATAAATGACCAATATTCATTTATCTAAATGCTAATAAAATAATCGACACACGGGTCTTGGTTAAGTAAAGCTTATATCTTAAAGTAAAGAAGTCACAATGACATCAATTTCTAACAAAACAGGACACAGGGAATACAAGTGGTAAATACACTCCACATAATCCCACAAACAATGGAAATAGATGTTTCTTCAACCTAGTAAATAGTAATCTGAAATTCTGAATATGTGTGATTATTATGACAAATATGTCATCAAAAACTTGAAAGACTCCTACAATATTCTTACATTGGTTAATCTAACTAAAAGTCAGATTTATTTTTCTTTTAGTGCATATGTAACTCAAGTAAAACTAAATGAGCCCACAAAATCCTAAAAGCAAACAGCATCCTAATTTCAAATAACTGATTTTTCTTGCATTGATAGCAAGTGAACCTTGCATCAGCAATGAGCCATGATATGATAGTAGCAAAACTAATTTATTCACTCTATTGATATAGCTCATATACCTAATACCTTCCCTCTATGAACCATTTTCAATTCCCCCTTTTATTGTTGTTATATGGTGTTTTTTTACATTTCCAAAATTTAAAGGTTAACAGAGTGCATTAAAAGATGGTACTGCACACGTGAAGTAACGTATAAGTGTATAACATGAGGTCAGATGTAAGGATACACTGATTTAAGCTACCTTAATGCAGATTGCAGAACTCACAATATAATTCCATTTTAGTGATCAAGAATATGAACTATTCAATTCATTCAAGACAAGAAACAGAAGCAAAGCTTTAACTTTTAGTCTCAATCCATGCACTTCCCATGTGCAATATCGAAGTAAGCTTCTGTCAGTCTGTCACCAACAAGTTTAATAAATGGTGATAGGTATATTTCTACCAAACCTTCATAAACATTGAAGGCTTGAAGCTGTGATGGAGATGTTTGATCCACAAAGTCAGAAAATAGCTCTCTTTTACAGAAAGATGTACAAGTATGTAATGTTAGAAATAGCTATCTTTTACATGCAAACTCTCAATGAACTTTCAACATGAGCATTGAGTAGTAACACCTAAATTACCAAATTAGCTCATGTACGAAGTAGACTAAAACAGTTTCAATTACAATTCAAACATGAACATATTACTGTACGCACTATTTGTTATCAAATTCAAAATATTTTTATGAATCATTACAAATTTCAATCATATTTCAAGCTATAATCAGTCCAGATGATAAATTCCACCTATATTTTCAAACAACAACTGTAGAAAACTACAAATCTAACAGATCTAACATCAGACAAACCAATACATCACACTAAACAAGTTCAAATCACTTACTTAGCTGAGGACAACGATCGTCGACGCCGCAACCGTGCAAGGATCGCGAAAAGAGATAATCCGCCTTTGATCCCAGCTCCGATGACAAATCCTTTCACGGAGGCGGTGAAGATCCTCCACCGCTTATCGTAATCTTCCACTGGAAACGAATCGAAGCTAAGCAAAGCGTAGGAAGACGATGAAGATGTAAGACTACTATTCTTAGATTTTCTCTCGCATTGTGAACAGGTTTTCCGTCCAACGTCTCCGTCTTCGCATGAACAAACGTCGCCGGCAACAGTAGAACCGTTGCTCGCCGGCGACATGGTGAATTCGGAGACACCGTTCACGTAGAGTCACACAGTTAAGATGCGTGTTTCTGGGGATTATCGACTCAGTGACACTATTTTGTGTGAAAGGAAAGATTTGTTATTCTTTTTTGGCTTCTTTTTGTCGCTTTATTTTGACTAAAATTCTTAAGTGCATTCATTGCTTGTACACCAGAGAAACTAAACAAAGATAAGACTTGAAGGTACCAATTTTTTTGAACAGCCAAACAAAATTTATATATAAGAAACAACTTAGGAAAAATTACATAATTTTACTCATTCTTGTCACACCCTGGCCGGCGGCGGAAACACCGGCCGTGACCTCAGTGATTGTTCAATAGCTCGATGGTTGACTATT
>WOUH02000002.1:337740-348350 GCA_009936405.2 Stevia rebaudiana
AATCCAGTACAAAAAAAATAATCCAGTACAAAAAAAAATAATACAGTACAAAAAAAATAATCCAGTACAAAAAAAAATAATCTAGCACAAAGGTTTCTCAGTTCCCTCTTTTTTTATGGTTCCCCAATGATTCTTTCTCTAGTATGGAATTACATTTCATAACAAAATTTCTTCTTTTGTTTATTAATTTATGACTAACGATTTCCACAAAACATGTATCATATTGGTTACGTGTATTATTTCTTTCAAGCTTTAATGTTTAGGGGGTATTTTAAGCTCATCAAGAAATATTATTTTCGTATTTTTATAATGATATAACGCATAAATTATATATAACTTAATGGAAGATTATTAAAGTTTTATTTTGTTGGGTGTAATTTGTTTCCTCCTCAGCCAACTCCTACATCAGTACCATATTCTTAAATTTCGGATATACATTTTTTCGTTTCAAAATTTTAGTTACATCTCAATATAAAATTTATTGAACACCACGTCACCCCATCTCTCGACTTACACCCCGTGGTTATTAAAACAATTTT
Organism: Stevia rebaudiana; assembly: GCA_009936405.2. Taxonomy (NCBI): domain Eukaryota; kingdom Viridiplantae; phylum Streptophyta; class Magnoliopsida; order Asterales; family Asteraceae; genus Stevia; species Stevia rebaudiana. The sequence goes on from WOUH02000002.1 coordinate 338,280, forward strand.
CTACTTCTCGTGGAATTAAATTTATAATTCTAAGTCACATGGCAAATTGCCATCTCACGATTAAAAAATAAAGATAAAATCTTATGATATATTTTGCATTAAGTATTTGACATTCTGTTATCCTTCTTTCTCACGATACAATAGTTGAGTACTTTATAATTTGAATAAAACATTATAAAAGTCAACTTTCTGATTTTTATTTTGTGTACTGTTTGTTGCTTGTAATGTGGATCGAGGGAGGCTTTGTTTGTATATTTAGGTGTTTGGGATTGCTTAATTTAAGTTCTTTGATATTATAAAATTAATTTATAAGGTGAAAATTTAAACATAGAACTAATATCTCAAAATAAAACATAAAAAGATTGTGTTTATAATATCTAAACTACCTCTTCTTGCCACGGTTCAAAAAGTACAAGTAAAATGCAAAACCTACACTAACCGTCGTACTTTGTATCCCGTTGTGAATTGGGATGGTGAGCTAGAGGGTGAGGAGCCATGGCTACACCACGCCACCTCTCATTTCGCCGTGGTTTACATTTTTCACAGGGGCGTTCTCACCAAGAATTGCTTATCGTGTTGTCCCACATCTAAATCTATTTCTTTTCATTCTCTCTTTGCTATTTAATTTATATATTTTAATAATAAAAAAAGTACGAAGTAGTATGAGCTGAGTTTCAACAAGATTGGTTGCAGTGTGGGTGAGTGGGGCGTGTGTGACGCCACATCACCCCCATCACGCCCAAACACCACCCACACCAAGTGATTGGGGGTGCAAGAGGTGTTCACGTGATTCAGCCGCGTATTGATACTTCAAAAACATTCTTTTATTTTTCAACCAATTTGAATATATTACCTCATCCACCTCAACTTTTTACCCATACCCCTAATACTCACTTACCCATTAGTCATAGTCTAAGTAAAAAGAGAAAAGTGTAAGATGTATGTGACGCGAAGGTGGAAGAAAATAATTGTTAGAAGTGTGGGGGTAAGTATTAGACATATCCTTAGTATTATTGTTTATTAAAATGTGTCATAATCACTTTTTTAACAGCCAACCAATAATCAATAATATTTTATAAATCAAGCTTAGCAATTACCTAAAGCAAGCTTATGTGTATTACAGAACATAATTTTAACAAGAAGCATTCCTAGTACACCTTTCACATTTGCCATTTTTATCTCACCAAATGGACTGTTATGTCCCGAGGCAACCCATACTAGTAACTCAAGTGTAGCAATCATCTTTTCTCAAAGATGTCCATTTTCAGCCTGAATAGGCAATCTTTAGCAGCCTCTAGGCCTGTAAACGAACTGAAAAGTTCGTTAATCGTTCGACAGGAAGTTCGTTTATATATTAGATGAACGAACACAAACAAAAAAGTTTATGTTCGTTAAAATAAACAAAAAAACATGAACACACTTAGTGTTCGTTTAATTATACGAGAACGAACGGACACGAACACAAAATTTGTGTCCGTGTTCTTGTCTGTGTTCAGTTAAAGTTAAATGAACGAACACACACATACATGTAATATATTGGAGATAATTTTGAATATTAATGATAAGCACGAGATAAATTAAATTTTGGTGGATAGATAATTATAGAGTTATATTTAATTTGTAATGTTTATTAGATAGGTTTCTTAATTGTTTATTTGGTTTCCTAGTTTGAGTTGGATTACAATTGTTTAGTTATAAATAGAGGTTTAAGGTGTCATTGTAATTGTCCCGGTTTAATTATATACAAAAGTTGATCAGGATTGATCAATCAACAAGAATTTTTGTGTTCGTATTATTTTTTATCAAGAGTCTGGGCCAGCATAATATTCGTGTTCATTATGTTCATTCATAGGCCTAGCAACCTCAACACCTTGACCGCTAGTCCTCCTTAACCTCTGATAAGTATTGAACACCCTTTGACCTTTGGATAAATACCACATTAGTAACACTTTTACCGTTTTACGTGTGCCACATGTGCCACACTACCACATTAAAAATACAACTAACCAATGTATTAAAAATCATTTGGCCCACTTCAGCCATGAAGTGTCAGTATCATTGCTTTGAATTGCTTTTGGTTACGAGCCATGAACATATATGAACTTGTTGGTTCTCCAAACCACATACACCACTAACACATGAGCACAAAACGATGAAACATTATATACGGGAGGTTCGAGTCACGGGCTGAAATTGTTACAAAGTTTGAATGTTAGAAGTAAAAAGGGGTTACAAAATTCAAACGTAAGTGATTTCAAAACATTCATTTTTAAGCTCAAAGGGTTAAACGAGACAAACACAAGAACCAATAGTGCTTTACGTTAATTCATATGTTAAACTGATTGATATTTTCATTTAAAAAAATAATTATCGCAACCCTCGCACGTGCTGGTATATACGTTAAGAATAAAATCTCTTCAAAGTTAATGTAAAATCTACATTGCAAACACATAGTTGAGAATATATTATTAATCTATTTAAAAGCTAATATAAAATCCAAATTATGATAATAGGACCACTGCTATAATTTAGTATTTAGAATAATAAAAACTATAAATAATTTAGTCAACATCACTTATTCAGTTGCATTTACAAACACAACTCATATAGACTTTGACTGCCGTTCAAAAAAAAAACAAAAAAAAAAATATATATATAGACTTTGACTTTCTATTATTTATTTGCAAATTATTATTTCACCACACAGACGTGCCGTTTTTTTCAAACTCTAATTTTGATTGTATTGATCGGCTCAAAAGTTGTGCCGAAGAGTACACCTTATACCGTCAACTAAACGTCCACAAATCGGTTTGGTTTTTCTACAAACGTTTAAAGTTAGGTCAATAAAAGTTAAAACCGTTTTAAATTTGATTCGTATTGACAACCGACTTTAAGGAGAAAATGGTCTGGTGGTCGGGTTGAAACCGGTTTTAAATTGGCCAGAATTTGCAATTTTGCGTGAATAGCCCATGGTGGTGACTGATTTTGAAGACAAATACAATTGCCAACCAGTCAATCACAACACATCCACATTCCTTTTTCTATTGTTTCTATTTCACTAATTATTTTAAGACCTAATTTAAAAAAGAATAACAAATTCGTAGTCCAGTTTATTTATTATTTTTATATCAGAGTTGCTTTACGAAAAAAAAAAGGATCTTTGGTTTTTTAGGTGGTTCTGAAAAATGTTTGTGTAAAAATTTGAATGATAAGTTAATAAATTAATAATATAGTTAAAAATTAAAAGAAATTCACACATCTCCCCTTCACTTTGACTCCAAGGGAGGAAACCCTTCGTCGACATGACGCCTACGTAACAAACTAGTTTTTCAACTCACTTGAGTATAACACAGCTTAATACAAAGTTAAAAATTTAAATACAAACTATATAAATGAGTGACTATAAATCATTGATCACGTATGTACGTTACTTTAATTAGTAGGATGTTGAACTCAAAAAAATTGTAAGATTCTAGTTTTTCAATAAAACATTTGTAAGAAACTAGAAACTAGTTTTTCAACTCACATACCCTCACCTCAAAATACACATTTCTATAAAAATATAAAACAATAATCAATGCACAAAAGTTCACACTAAATGGCGCTTATAAAAGCCAACACAATAACCCAATGTTATATCACTCTCTATACAAACCAACTTTATAATCTATACAATACCTAATAACATAAACTTACCACCAAACCGTACTGGCTAAAATATCGCCTCTAAGTAACGGTTATAGTGTCTTCGGTTAAACTCCAACACGCTACCGTAAGTCCGATCCGATATCCCAACAAACAACGCTTCCGCATCGAGACTGAACGAAATCCCGCCTATTTCACCAAACACGTCGATTTCTTGGCCCGTTTCGTACCCCGTTTGTGAGTCGAATATGTGAACAAAGTCAGCTGGTTCAGCCATGACCATGTATTGACCGTTTGAACTGAACCGTATGGATCGAATCGCACCCATGTGACCCTTGAGAACGGCTAACGACTTGGTTGGGTTCCTTATGTCCCATAATCTGCACGTCGTGTCTTGGTTACCAGTTGCGATTATTTGACCGTTTGGATGCCATGCAGATGCAAATGAGTAGTCTAAATGTCCTTTCAATTTGTTGATTTCCTGTAAAATAAAAACATTTTTTTTATTTTAATTTTGAAGTTAAATAGCAATTTTTCGAGAAAAAAAATAATAATCAGAAAGTAAAACTTACTTTTCCTGATTGAGCATCGGCGAGCAAACACTCTGTGCTGTCACCAAGGACCGCTAATAATTTACCATCCGGGCTAACAGATGTATCCTGCATAAAACATAACCGTGAAAATGATTATAGGTAAATATTTAAATTATAAAATATATATCCATTTTTGAATAAATGTTATATTTTTTAAATAATAAAATACTAATTGGAATATATTTGAATAAAGATACTCACATTAACAGACCATGGAAATGAGAAGTTATCAATGCAAATAAAACTGTTGGCATCAAAAACCCTTATGAGTGCATCATTGTTAGCTGTCATAACTCTCGTTGACCCACTGCAAATGAAGCAATCAGTCAAACACCATCAAACAGATTAAAAAAACATGACATTTACAAAAATAATAATAATAATAATAATAATAATAATGATAATAATAATAATAAATTTTAAAAAAGTAGCAGAAACCTTGAGCTGTAGGATATGTCAACTGAGTTAGTAATGGCATTTTCATCAGTTGCAATTTTTGTGGCAAAGGAGACTCCAGGTTTGTCAATGTACTATTTATATATGTAAAAAAAATGGTTATAAATGGAAACTAAATTAGGTTAAACTATCAAGGATTTATAGTTTTATTATTATTATTATTATTTTTAAAACAAACCTTGCAGATGAGTTCACCATGAAAGCCACCAGCAACAATTAAGCTGTCTTTGACAGCCATAGTGCTTACTTGCACTCGAGACAATGAACGCGAAAAAGATCCAGGATATTTCTGCAACGCGCATTGAAATGCATAAAAAGTTAAATAATTTATTTTATTAAAACTGAAATGATAAGAAATTGCTTACCAAAGTAGGTAATACAGGCATTGCAACATTAATTACTTCTTTGCCCCTCTTGAGAAGTGAAGACCAATGCATTACAGAGTAGTTTTGCATAAGATAAAGATCGTGTTTTGATGTTGCCCATAACAGATTTCTTAGCTGGAAGAATGAACAAAATGTGATTAGGTTTGCACATTAGACAGCATTAATTAATTATTAAAAAACATTGGTTACACATATGCAACTGAAAACCACATGTATCTTAATTGAAAGTGTATCCAATCGAAAATAAAAGAACACGAATATGTGTTTAATTATTAAATGGATAGAGACCAATATACACATCAAAGTATATTCTACAAATTTTTTAACATTAGCGCGCGGATTTATAACACTATTTAGTGGAGATGAACTTATATAATATATACAACTATATTAACAGGTAAAAATAAATCTAAACAAGTGAAAAGAAAATAAAAATGGGACAAGTAACCACCAGCACAGTTGACAAAAAAAATTAAAAGGATATAAATGTACTCACGACAGTTAATTTATGCAATTTTCTAAGGTCACTAAACACAGAGTATAACCGGTGAAATGTATAAAAAGAAACCAGAATAACTAAAATGAAAAGCATTAGACAAGTGGACTGCTTTATATAAAAAAGAAAATGACACAAGATGCTACTGGCTAACCGCTAATGCATACAAAAATGAATTAAAAAAAAAAGAAAGAAAAATGAAAGGAGGAAAACCCTATGTAAAAGATTAATCTTGTAATACGAGCTAGAGTTTCAATTTACTTAATAAACGAGGTCAAGTTCAAACCCGAGCTTCGCATATCGAGATTAACTAGGATCGCGAGCCTAAATGAGCTTATTATTATTATCATAACTCTTATTTAGTATTATACACACACACACACATAATGATAAATATATAAAATCAGGACAAGAATAATAATAATAATATAGAAATTAAACATATAGATGTATATAAATTGAATATTTAAGCTAAGGGTTAGTATGCATGTTATGTAACATAGGAAAAACTAATAACATATGCTAGAAAGTAGAAACAAGTTTTGGGTCCCGATCGAAGAAGTAAAACATGAAAAAGTGTCCACGCGAGACAAATTTTTCATAAATTTTAGAATATATGTCCCTGTCATACCATATTAATCGCTCCATTAATCCAAATGCTGCTTCATCATATAAATGTCACTCTGCTTCTATGGCTGAAACAAAACATAATATGTCTCCGATACATGCATATATATATATATATATATATATATATATCTAAAAATTGAAGCCTATTACAAAACTAAACCAACCCATTGCAGAATTAGGCCAGATGGACACCTCAAGATAAATTAATTATAACACCATTTTAAAAAAATAAGTTTTTTTAAATATATTACACTTAGGTTCATATCTGAATTGAAATCTTTGTTAGCAGATAGTAAAATGAACCGCGAACGTATTTAAGAGTTAAATAAACCGTATGTCTAAAAAAGCCAAGTTATACCTCCCCAATGCTTCCAACATAGAATATGAAATTGTCAGCTGTTGGGACCAAATTGAACAATTTCAGAATTGCATGGCTCGTGATTTTTTTTTTTAAACTCTCAGGATACAGAGAGTTTTTTTAATCTGCAAAAAAAGGATTATTGTAAATACAGGACCCGGCTCAGATGAGCCGGGTTAAAACTAAAACAATTAAAATGGAAACCTAAAGTCATGTTTTTTTTTTTTGTCAATGTTAAAGACAAGAATAATGATACACAAGTCTGTGAACCATTTTTAAAAAAATAAAATGCACAAAATGGTTAACTGCGCAGATAAACAAACTAATGTAAAGAGTCAATTGTGCAACAAGAACTGTAAAGAACAATAACTAGCATCATAAACAGTAACAGATGCTAATAATTTAATATATAAAGATTAAGATGTGGCCTAAATAATCATCAACATAAAAAAAAATTTAAAAAGATATTAAATCTGCCATTCACATCCTAGTGCTTGTGAAATGTAGAGGTTGCCCACTTAAAACAACTATAATACACATTACATCTAGATTTGATCACAAGTAACTTTGTGTGCCCACAAAAAATAAAAATAAAAAAGAATGAAAATAAATAGTAAATGAGAAAAAAAAGAACACACTTAATAATATTATAGAGTAAGCTGATAATTGTAACCAGATTGAAGGTTTATGCATAATGTGATGTAAACAATAGAAGAGGGATGACAAATAAAAAAATGAAAACCATAAAAAATGAACATAAGATTGTAAAGAAATTATGTAACACACCACAAGTTGAAACACTTTATATTAAACCATTTATGATAAAAATAAAGTAGACCATAAGTGAAATTTTATACCTGAAAATGCACAACTGTCGGCTTGACAACCCTTGTATTGAACTGAAAATCATAGAAAGTGTGGCCTTTGTCTACTTTCTTGCACTCCTGTCAGCAGAAACAAAGTAAACATAAGCTAAAATAAAATAAAAAAATAATTAAAGATATTTAATTTAAAGCAACATATGAGAGCATTCATATTTGGTTCTCTAAGAATTGTGAGTTTATAGAGATTGGTTGAGAGTGGTCGTGAGTGGAGTGACACAAAAAACTGATAGATTTTCAATATATATAGAAACACTATTAGTATAATTACATAAGAGACAGAAAAATGTAATGATAAAGGTATAAAAAAGTTATATTTAATTAAATAGGAAAGAGAAAGTTAATGACAAAGGTATAAAAAATATTATTTAGTAGAATAGGAAAGAGAAAAGATGGTGATAAAAGTATAAAAAAGTATTTTTTAATTGAAAAGAAGAGAAAAAAGGTAATGATTTATAGTAAATTTAAAGAACCAAACGTTAATGCTTTGATACGTATAATTAATCAAACAGACCTTTTCTAAACCTTCACGAGAGTGTGGTAAGTTCTCATAATTTTTGTATTGCTTCAATCTTGTTTCACGGTATTTGTCTCGAGTAAAATTGAGTCTCTCCCAAGGGATTCCTTGTATATCTTTACCATTTCTAGCTTCTTCAGCTGATGTATCCGTTTTTGGTTTGCTCTAATAAATCAATACAATCACTCAATTATAAAAAAATTTAAAAAACAATTAGGTGCGTATACCAGAAATAATGAAGCCATAAAATGAAATCAAACAAGCTCAAACTATAAATTTATGTGATAGATGCTCCTAAATACATCCTATATGAAGATCCAAAAGATTATTGAAAATATATTGTATTTTAGATTGGTATAGAGTATTAATACAGAAAGCATGATACCTGCTCAAAATCGTCCTCAAAATCTGAATCCATTGAATCAGCAGTTAAACTTCTACGTGATAGATTATGGTTGCTTTCAAAAGAGTTGTCCGCAAAATCGGTCATATCATAATATTCATCATCAATCATATACTCAAGCTCTTGGTTCTGAAACTGTGCCATATTTTCCTACAATTATTAGGGCTTTTTAAAAAATTCTTCCCCTTTTACAGCTAAAAGGGTAATTTCCTCTTCTCAAAAACGCAAACAGTACACTAAAATACAAAATTGAATACAAAATTGAAAGAACAATAACAAGTGTGATTTTAAGGTCAGCTTTTAACTTCAAAATCATCAACAATTATAACAAAAGAGCTAACTTTGAAAAACAGTAGATTAATCTGGAATTAACTTTTGTTAAAAAACAAAGTCGAACAAGAGCTTCTGTTATAGAATTGTTGCAAATTTTTTAAATTTTGAAGCCATATCTTAAACAGCTAGAATACTATATCAATTTGGAGTTACCCTTTGTTACAAAACTCACAGCAATCAGAACTCTAACAGATAGTTGGTTTAACCTTTGGTTCAATTAGGGAACAACGATGAACACGATTAAAAACTATAAATATCTGAACCTCAAAATAACAACGTACAACTTGCCATGAACAGAGTACAACATCTCGACTCATTAATCATCTCCGGTATGACTGAAAATACTAATAAGAACAACAATCGAGCAACATATCAACTCAATCATTACTCAGGTGTGATAAAAACAACAATCGACCAGCAAACAAAACAAAATCAAACCAAAAAAAAAATCAGTAAGATAACATCAAATTCACTTTAGTACTTCACTATTCACACATATGGATTACGAACAAGCAAAACGAATTAACCTATATAACAAATTACTACAGATTGAGCACAGACATAATTACCTAAAAGGCTAAAAGTTCCGATAAACTACGCCAAACTGGAGATCGTCCGAGTAAAAGAAGAACGATATCAGCTTCCGGTGACAAAAAACTCCGGCGAAGAGTGACAAAATCGTCCGATCGGTGACCAAAAATAGACAAATTTATGTATGAGTGGTTGTAACGAAGGGTCTGGAATGAAGAAATGGTCCAATGGAGAATTTAAGCAAAAAGTTGGGTGGGATAGTGGGTCCCACGAGCTAAAAAACTAGACTAGTAAATGGTGTGGACCCTGGTTCATGTGGGTGTGGGACTTGTGACTTGACTCAAAACACATACGTGTCTCAAATTTTATTTTATTTTTTAGAACGGTGGTTTACAAGATACCTAACAAGAATTTAGTATTTCACAAAGAATAATTTAATATGTTAGAGAAATATATTGTTAGAAATCATGAAAGTGAACGTTTTTCGGACTTATTATACATATATAATAATCTTAGAAAAAGATTTAGTCTATATTGGTAACACCTTGGAGTAAATTTTAAATCGTTTATTTTGTTGTAAAGAGTAGCTGAATGATCTAGAAAGATAGTTTTGAATGTTAGATACATACACTCGCGTAGCCACATAAAGCTTAAGGGGGCAGCCGTCCTCTATGGAAAACAAAATTTCAGTAGTATGTATGCTAAAATCTCGACCGTCGCCCCCAATCCAATTTTAATTTCTAATTTTAGTTATAAAACATTAAAACCCAAGTTTAAAATATGCTCAACTAATAATATAAACCCAATTAAAATAAGTTCAAGTACATTATTAGTTTTTATAA
>WOUH02000002.1:348450-365390 GCA_009936405.2 Stevia rebaudiana
TTTTCTCACGTCTATCCCTCACTTTCGCGGCCTGTAAGCAAGGTCGACTACTCGACCTCCGTGAGAATCCACGACCACACCAAATGCGCAGGAACCCCGTGGAATGAGTAAACCTTCGGCCCCCCATCAGAATCGAACCCGGGTTAAATCCGGATTCGATCCATCACCTGATGTCCTTCAAACCGCCCCCAATGGGATTTGAACCCATGACCTCCACATTGGAAGGTAAGAGCTCAAACCATTGGGCTAAGTTTTCAGGACACTTGAATCACTTTTCTAATCAGCTTCCTCATGATTCAAAGAATATGACATTTGGAAAACTTATATTAGGAGATATATTTTAGAATCTGATTGTATAGATAAAATAGAATATTATTATGACTATTGTACCCTCTAAATATATGTACTCCCGTACTAGCATCAATAATAATTCATTCAGCAAATTATACGAACGCCATTAGATTACTTTAGCAAATAATTTTTTTCTGATAATTTCTCACATTAACTAGACAACATGCCCATTTATCATCATTATTGTCCCATACAATTATTTCCTGGTGATTTCTCTCTTTTTTTTAATTGAAATGAAAAATATTATCTGACATTTAAATGCTCAAATATCCCAGATAAAATGATTCAAAAAACTTACATCAAAACATTGAAATTAAATTGTGAATACATGACACGTTCGATTTGACCGTGAAATTAATATATATGTAGATGTCTAATAGATCAAGCAGTTTCTGACTGCTTTTTCTTTTATATTTATTTCCAAAAATGAGAGGAAAAAAATTTGAAAACTGAGAAATACAGTTTATGTTGATTTGAGTGCTTTAACTGCTTTCTCAGCTGCATCATCAAGATCTTCTGCTGTAATTAATGTCATCCCACTTTCCTGTTTCATCAAATCATAACACATTCATAATTTATAAAAAAAGTTAATTACGTAGATGGTCCCTATGGTTTGGGTAAAGTAACAGGTTTGGGTACTAATGTTTAAAAGTATCAAGTTTGGGGTTTGCGTTTTCAGTTTGTAACGAGTTTGGGTAATAAGGTTAACTTTACCGTTAATTAAGGATGTAAATGACCAAAATACCCTTTCACTTTTCACTGGTTATTAAAAAAGTCAAAGGGTATTTTGGTCATTTCTCTTACATTTCACGAAAAAGTTATAGGAAATTAGCATTAATACCCAAACTCGTTACAAAATTAAAAACATAACCTCAGACTTGTTACTTTTAGAACTTAGTACCAAAACCAGTTACTTTGTCCATAATTAAATCTTTATAAAAAATAGGTCAAGTGTTGACCGGTCAACCAGACCCGCCCGTTTTGAGTCAAATTGAGATGACAATTATCAGTTTTTACCTTGAGAATACTCTTTCCTTGATCAACATTTGTACCCTCAAGACGAACAACAACAGGTACTTTCAATGACACCTGGTATAAAGAAAATAAATCAGATTTTAATGTTAATACTAATTTAACTTTGAACTAATCAAATCCAAGAAAAAACTTTTTTTCTTTTTTTTTTAATAGAGAAACTAATTATATAAAGGGATGTTATTAATGGACTAACATGTTTAGCAGCATTAACAATCCCACTAGCAATGACATCACATTTCATAATCCCACCAAAAATGTTGACCAAAATTGCTTTGACTTTGTCATCTGAAGTCAAGATCTTAAACGCTTCCACAACCTGTTATATTTTTTTTTAGAATTTACAACTCAATCATAGTCCATCGTTCAATAAAAAATCAAAGTTTTAAAATAATAATTAAAAAATAATATTATTATTTTAAAATTATATATACTTGCCTGTCCTTCAGAAGCATTCCCACCAACATCAAGAAAATTGGCGGGAGTTCCACCATGTAATTTAATAATATCCATGGTGGCCATTGCCAAACCTGCACCATTCACCATACATCCAATTTCTCCATCTAAACCGATGTAATTTAAATCCGCTTTAGCAGCTGCCACCTGTCAAAATATAAAAATTAATTATGTAATTTATTTTAAATAACCATGTCATATCATTAGAAAAGACAAAGTGTTAATATGGATTTTTTTATCAATCTTTTGATTTGTTTGAGACCTTGAGCGAAACAAAATATCAAAATGAATATTAATTTTAATTTTTTTAATTAAGTTGTGTTGACCTGTAGACAATTAATTCTTTTTCATTGACTTTTAATTTAAAAAAAATAAAGTAAAACATACGATTAGTCGATTACAAAGACCAAACTGTTGTAACTATAATTAAGATTTTTTAGGAATGCTGTAAAAGCATTTGATGCTTTAAATTTTTGATCCATTACATAAGTTTGATACTTTTGATGTTACATATTGATATTTTTAGTAACGAATAATGGTCACATTTTATTATAACTATTATATCTAATATACTGAATGTAATGAAACATGTAAGAAAGTGAACAGAATTAGTGAGTCAAACGGTTCTGACCCAGACCCGTTTGATACAATGGGCTATTTTGACAACCCGTTAGGCGACCCGACCCGCCCATTTTGCAACTATTAGTTATACCTCACGAGGATCCTCTTGTGTTGGATCACGAAGAGAAAATATTTCTTTCTGACGGTAAGCAGCATTATCATCAAAATTTAGTTTAGCATCAGCCGCAATCAATTTGTTATCAGAAGTCTCAGCAATGGGATTGATCTGAAAAAGGGTTTTTTATAAATTAACGAATAAAAACATGGGGATACATAAAATATTAAATTTTTTAGTAATTTTAATATTTACCTCTAGTTGTGTGCAATCAGATTCACGAAAAAGATTATACAACTTCTTAACTTGTTCTATAGAAGCCTTTTTGTCAGCTACTTTAGGCGCAAGACCTTCTACCACTTTAGCAGCATCTTCATCTGTAATTCCTTTAAAAACATCAATTGGCACCTGTAAAAGAAGTTTATAAAATATAATTACAAAGATTATATGATGCGGTAATAACCCGGGAGCGGAACCCGATCCGAAACGGGATCCTGGTTGAAGATTATTCAAAGATTTGAATAATATTTATTTCTCTAATTATCTTTTATTTAATTTTTGTTATTTGAATTTTAAAATATGTTTAGATTTGATTTCCTAGTTTATCCTTTTTATATTATAAATAGGGGTTTAGGGTTTACTGAATTATTAGTTTTTGATTAAGTTTTGAATAAAGAACATTGTTCTTGGAACCTTTGAGTTCAATTTATCGTCTTGGATTATCATTAATCTCTTGAGCCATTTGATTGCTTCCGAATCTGCATCACATATGCTTTTGGGTTTACAGTGCGTGTGCTTGGTTATCCTACAGGGTTGTTGTCTTCACCTGCAGAGGTAAGTTCTTGAACGGTCATGTAGGTTTTTGTTTTACGCTTTCTTCCTTACGAATTTTTTTCATGTAGATTATTGATGTTCTCACAAGTGATTAAAGAGCTGGATCATCACTCATACGGGAAGGATGATAAGTGAGTCATCTGAGATATTATTTTGTAACACTTATGTTGCATTTTAGGGTAGAAAATTGTAGAGTTTATCTTATTTTCTGTTTAAGTTTACAGTGATTTTTCCGATATATATGATGTTGTTCACTTGAAGTCATTCTTTTATGATTTTGTTTTTCAAAATTACACTTTTTTATGAGTTAGATACATAGATGGTATGTGATAGTGAGCAATTTGGTATATGCTAAGTCAAACCTCAATATTCATGTTTTTTTTTTTTGCATAAACATGTGTAGTCAAATAAACCTCATTATTTTGGGTTTATTCAAATGCAGATGCCTTAGACTCCAAATGGCTCATACCCGCTATTTGACTCTAAATTCCATGGCGTTTGTTCTTCCCGCTATTCGTACCTTCAGCTGATTAGAATGGTTCGTTTCACCTCGGCTTGACGTCGAGTAACATAGAAAGCATTGAAAAAAGTTCTACGAGAGTACGAGCTATCGACACAAGGGAAGGACAATCTTAGAGAATATATTTGAATATTCAAATTTCAACCGTTACAAAGCTCATATTAGAAGATTTCGAATGTTTAGTTGCAAAATATTGATGTTTGATCATAAAGCAGGTTTACATTTAAGTTTTTGCCTGTTTCTATAAGTTTTTGAGGACGTTAGCTTCTTATGCAATTTGACGCGCCACAACGAGTTACGTCAATATATCGGCCCGACCCGACGCAACGCGTGGGTTTTAAATTCTAGTTTCACTAAAAAATAAACTTAGCAAATAAGTCAAACGGGTATCGTGTTGGACAAATTATATTTTTATTGTACGTGCACAACCGACGAATAAGCATGTTTAATAAATAACCTACGTATTCATTATAATAACTAAACTTTTAACATCACTGATAACTTAGTTACAAACCTATCGAAATAATGTAGAGAAAAATCTTTCAAATTAATGTAGATAAACACCCACGCTTTCGCCTGTGATATGTTGGTAGCAGTCTGTGCTCGCAGCGCATAAGATTCAATTCGACTAGTGGGCTATGACTAGGCATATATGTCGTTGAGTCCAGTTTTGCTGTAAGAAAAAAGAATGAGTTCCTAAATGTATTCAACTAGAAATTTAACCTGCGCGCGTTGCGGCGCGTTTGTAACAGTAGTGTGCGTGTGTTAGTTCACAGTTGGGTATTTTTCTGTTAACTGCACACATGGCTTGGGTTTAGTTTATATGCTTTTATAATTATTGCATGTTAATAATATACAACTGTAGAAAGAATATTATATAAACCTGAAAACAATCAACCAAGTATAAAGCTAAAAGACACTATAAGAAAACCTATGCGGCAATGTGTTTATTTCGGGAATTAAAACTTTTATTTCTATAAAACTTAGAATACTATAAGAAAACCTATGTCGCAAGGTAGAAAACCGATGTGGCAATGTGTTTCTTCCATCATAGTCCGAGTGCATTAAACAATGCACAGAAGTACAGAACCCTAATTCGAAAAAGAAAAAAAAAAACACAGTGTAATTAAGAAAGTGATCACCTTAGTTATAACCTAAGTAAATTGTGAGCATAAAAGTCAAAATCATCACCTGAGGTAGAGGAAATGTTAGCTAACAGACGAAGGGAGATGCATTCAAAATAACTCGAGTCGTAATCCCGTTGGCAATGCCAAGAATCATGGTGGTAACAGGTCCAAATGCAGCATTTACCTAGAAAACAACCTCAAACATAGAACCCCAATTTGTAGACTAATCCCTTAGCCTGATACAAATCAAAACCAAATTCAGAACAATATAGCATTTACCTTAAAAATTATAGTGTTCCATTATATCAAAATGAAATAATTCCACATTGCTCATTATCAAAATCAAACACAAAACCAGCAACTCTAATAACTCACTGATTGAGAATAAAACCAATAGTTAATGTTCATAAGTAAAGAATGATATGTAAACGTAACAGACCCAAACAATAAAACAAAGCAATAAAAGTCGCTCACCCAACATTTATTTATGATCTCATGCAAGCAGTAAGCCCCAAATAAACAATTGCTTATCTATGATTTTTTTTAACATTTATTTTTTTAATGTCTAATCTCAACATTATCATCTTATCTAAACCTATATAAAGTGGTGGATTTTGTAGTTTGGTTTACCAATTACATCTCTAGAATTTATTTATTTTAATGAAAGAAATTTTTGTGTAGGTTATATTATGATACAAATAGCTACAGTAGTTAACAGACTTAATCAATAATGTAGTGAAAATTAGCTTAAGCTAATGCTAGTTTAAAGTTCAAGCACAAATGACAAAGAACCCAAAACAAATAATAAAAAAAACCCGATATATACTCTTAAAATTGAAGTCCTGGTTTTTTTTTACCTGGTACATAAGTAATCAACCGAAAATCGAGTTCACTTAATAACATCATTCGCATACATTTCAAAATCCACTTCGCATAGTAACAACAGTAGCATACATTCAAACCAAAATCAGATTCACAAATTAGTGGATATGACATGGAATTAGTGCAATTTACACAATCAACCCAAAATCCAATTCACATAATAGCATCAGTCACACACCTTCAAACAAAAATCAATTTAACAAATTAGTGTTGCAATTAACACAACCACCTAACACCAGATCGCATAACATGCTACAATTAACCCAAATAATCAATTCAAAATAATAGAAAAAATGGAACTAACATCAGGTTACCTAAGAGACTAAAGCCATAACATCAATGGCATTCTAATGGACACATAAAAATATATATCATACGTACCCTCTAACTTACGCAGAATGCAAATAAGACCATATCATCATCAATTGCACACTACAATCAAATTTTAAACTATATAAGAATGAACACATGAATCGAAAATACAACATACATTTTCACAAAGCCGGATGTGGGATGGCAGAAGTGCACATACATGGCTTGTGAATGAGACACGCGTATGCATCAAGTCTTTGTACATTACGCATCAAAAAGGGTAAAATTCTACAGTGCAACTTCCCTCACATTCCTAATTAATATATAGATTAATAAAAAATTGATTGAGCAGCAGCCAATAATATATGTCAAATTCACAAAACTTTTTGGATTTATTAATTTATCTTTTTCGGATCCAACACCATTACTTTAAGATTTTAACTCATTTTCTTGTCTCTTAACTCGTGGACTTCATCCCCAATCGAAGCTTTCTACTCAAAAATCATTCATCATTAACCAATTGTTATTTCCACAGTTTCCCACTTCCTCCATTAATCCCAATGAAGAAATCACTCATCGATTTTCACTGAAACCCATATTCGATTTCTTGATCTATAACTAATCACTCGTTAATCACTGATTTACATCTGTTCCAGTTTCTGATCATATCAAACTGTTCAAATCATCCCCAGAAGAACAAGGTAAAACCTTTTTGTCTGCAAATAAGTAAATCCCTCGTTTGTTACTTCTAATATTATTGAATTTGAAGTGTTTTGGATCGATTGTGTGCTTAATTTTTCAAAAATAAAAATAAAAATTTAAAAAAATTGCTCACTTGTGGTCTGAAATTTGATTAACCCCTAATGTGGGGTTTAAAGTTACGAATTTTTTTTGGATTTTTATTTAACTTCTTGAATCTGAATTATTCTTTGAATCAATTGTGTGTATCTGAGTTGATTAGTTCGATACTTTCCAGTCAAAGCATGATTAGCTCCTTATATACCCTTCATTTATTTTCATCTTGTGTTTCAAGTTCGTGTCAAAAATTGTCAACCCTAAACAGATCTGGAGTTTTAGTTTCAGCTCCAGGTGGTTAAACGTATAATAATAATCGATTAATCGTGCGATCTTTTATTTAATATTGCTTATCGCGGTGCTAAAATTACAGGACTTCTTACGGAGCTATGAATCCGCAACTGAAGAAATCAAACTCAAATGGCCCGTTAACAACCGAAGACCAACAGAAAATGGTTGGTAATATGGAATAAGTTAAGTACTTTAAAATGTATTTTAATTAAAATTAACATAAACCACGTTTAATTTCAGATCAATGAAGTTCGTGAGACGATAAAGAAGCACAAATCAGCTGAGAAGATGAAAGAAACGAGTCCAAACGAGTTTTCTCGTTATTGTTCCGACGAATCGGTATCAAGATATCTAAGAGCGCGAAATTGGAACGTTAAAAAAGCTGTTAAAATGCTTGAAGGATCTTTAATCTGGAGAATGAACTATAAACCCGAAGAGATTCTATGGGTAAGCATTAATTAGTAGGTGAAATTTGGTTAAAGTAGATTAAATTCGTTTAATTTGGTTAATTGTTAATTTGTTGGGTCTGTTTGGACGAATTAACATATCTAAAAGGGTCAAATGAGGAAAATAGTTTTGAAACTGAACCAAAACATTTGATTTTTTAAATGAATAATATCGAATATGCGATTATTGAACCTATTCGACCGGATATTCGAATTTATATTATATAATAAAAATACATATATATATATATAAAAGTACATATTATATAAGACAAATAAGGGTATCAAATACAATATTAAAAAATCTATAATTTTGCAATAAAAAAAAATTAATTTTTAAGTGTATGTTCGATATAAAAAAGTTAACCAAGAAGTAGTTCGTCAGATATTATGGCATATTGTTTCCACGTGTTTTTTGAACGATTTTTCTTAATATGTAATTCTAAATGCAAATTTACCAAAATGTAAGATTAAATGTGTCCTAATAACATAGTATGTGTGGGTATATCATTAAGCTTCCTTGAATTAACAATGTTTCTTATGAAAGGAGTTTGATGTTATCTTAATTCTTAACAAATTGTTGTTTATGTTTGTTTGATTTAGGAACATGTTGCTGACGAGGCGGAAACAGGGAAAATCTATAGATCGAGTTATAAGGACAAGAACGGTCGGGTAGTTCTTGTCATGAGACCGAGCTTTCAGGTTTCCAATTTTGCCCTTCCATTCATTTTATATAAATATTGTGTTTTTGGTATAAATTGATTTATCGTTTTGTACTTCATCTTGAAAAAAAAAAGGAATTGGAATATACTAGTCTCATTGATTCGAACCCATGAAACCAAAAACATACCTAAATAGCACAATACCAGACTCAACCAGGACTGGCTATTTTCAATTTGGTGTTTAGTTTGATAGACTTTCTGAACTATATCATTTCTTTTATTTATATATTTATGAGTAAACTGTAGTTTTCGTCCCTGAGGTTTCTATACACATGCAGTTTCAGTCCACCATTAACAGTTTTCATCCCTGTGGTTTCTTTCTATACTTCCGTCTACCTATATGGGTGTCTTGGTGAGTAAAAATACGCAACATTGACCAATATGCCCCTCAGGTGAGGGACATGTGATGGATTCTAACATAAATGTAAACGGAAAATTGACTTAGGAACGAAAACTGCTAAGAAATGAAACCTCAGGGATGGAAACTGTTAAGAGTGGACTGAAACTGCATGTATATACAAACCTCAGGTACGAAAGTTGCAGTTTACTTTATATTTATTTATTTATTACTTTGTAATAATCCTGTAAATATCTCACAACGTATCATATAAGGATGTTAAATAGTCCATGTTCTCGGTTTGACGAGTTAAACCTTACCCATACCCGATAATTGTGTTAGACATATCTACCTGAACACGAGAAACATATTTGCATGTTGACACAACCACGACTTGTTTAAGTTTTAACCCGAAATTTCATTTGTAATATTAATACTTTGAAATTACGAATTTATAGCAAACAATTTCAATGTTATAATACACGTTTAAAGACTACTAGACTAACATAGACAATCACTTTATGTTATTACTTACATAGTTACATGACACCATTTTTCTAAAATAGACGTATATATGGGTCAAACCCAAACCCACCAGATCTACACGAACCTGACCCATTTGCTCACATATTCAACCTAAAAACTAACTACAATCGATTTAGACTTTAGACTAAACCAATACCCACAAAATTTATGTGAGGTTTGTGAATTACCAGAAATAACAACACATATTATTATTATTAGTGCATTATCATTTATAGTAACATTTTTATCAATCATATTAACATACTTTCATTTCTTCAAACACAAACTTATTTTGTTGAGTTTATATTTACAGAACACAACGTCAACAAAAGGGCAAGTGAAGTATTTGGTGTATTGCATGGAGAATGCAATATCAAATTTGCCATCTGATCAAGAACAAATGATTTGGCTGATTGATTTTCAAGGATTTAGTTTGTCAAACATATCGATAAAGTCAACTAAAGAAACCGCTTATATTTTGCAAGAACAATATCCAGAGCGACTCGGTGTAGCAATTCTTTACAATCCACCTAAATTCTTTGAACCGTTTTATAAGGTATGCATGTCGTATTAACCCAAAAATATTGGTGAAATTGTTATGTTTGACTTTTGAAGTCAAAGCAAGCTGTTTTGGGACTCAAGATTGATGTGAATTTTGTCCATATAGAGGTTAACTTGAACTTTTATAGGTGAAAAATAAATCTTTCAAATTGGAATTGACATTTTGACCTCTAAAGTCAAACTATATCATATATATAAGTACAGATTTTAGTAAATAGTTGACCTTGAAAGTCAGATTGCATTTGTTATCTAAAAAATGTCAAATTGACTTTGAAGTCGAAACAAGAACATTCAGAATCTGAGATTAAAGTAGATTTTGTCCATAAAGAGGTTAGCTTTGACTTTTAAGGTCAAACTGCATCTGTCATCTAAAAATGTCAAAATGACTTTAAAGTCAAAACAAGTACTTTCAAAATTAAAGATTAATGCAGATATTTCCAATAAGAAGGTTAGTTTTGACCTTTAAGGTAAAAAAGTAATCTTTTAAAAGGGGAAATTAACATATTTGACCTCAAAAGTCAAACTATATAATATATACAAGTACATTTTAAAGAAAACCGTTTGACCTTGAAAGTCAAACTGCATCTATCATCTAAACCTGTTTGTTTTGCAGATTGTTAAGCCATTTCTAGAGCCCAAAACAGCAAACAAAGTGAAATTTGTTTACTCGAACGATCTAAACACGAAAACCATCATGGAAAACTTATTTTGCATGGATGAACTCGAGTCTGCATTTGGCGGGAAAGTCGAAGAAAGTTTTGATATCAAGAAATATGCAGAGAGAATGAAAGAAGATGATGCAAAAAGGATTGTTCTTTATGGTAGAGAAAGTTGTTCTGACCCTAACCCTAACCCTAATTCCAAGAATGATAAAGCGATTGATACAGACTCGGTAGCAGAAGTTGATGAAAATGAGATATTGACTGATGCCCAAAAGATTAATGGAGACTAATGATTGGATCAAAATTAGGGTTTATGAAACAAATCAAGTTTGACTCATGGTATGAGTGAATCTCTACAAGCGACAACCGATAGGTTGATGAGTTTTTAGATAATAGTTTATTTGTTTGTTTAAGTTATGAGTTATGATTAATGGGAAAAAAGAAAAGATTTTGTATGCAATCCTTTTAAACAATGTATGTGTTTATTCAACTTTTAAAGTTTTTATATGGAAAAATTGTTTATGTTTAACTACTTAATTTTTAGGGTGAAATAAGCAATTTCTTTCATCACTCTCAAATTGTTTACATAAGTTTTTTATTCTTAACGGATTCTAATACAAATGTTTAAAGAAAGATTTAATCCTTAATTAATCAAATAATAAGCAAAAATAGGTTACAAAATCTAATTATTTTAACAAACAGATATGATTATATCCAACAGTTTTACAAGACTCATGACCTGATGAATACATAAAAAACTAAAAAAATCTACTTACCAATGCAAAATTTACCAAAAATATTAGTCAAAACTTCTTCAGAAATATCTTCTCCACTTATCTGCGCAAGCGCGATTGCAGCATCGCGCAAATCTATGGTCCAAAAGTCAAATGGAAGATCATCATCAATGGAAACCTTCAACCTCGTTAAAGCTTCTTTGGTCCGAATAAGTTGTTCACATTGTCTCTGATAATAATTCATAAAAAAGAAAAAAAGTCAAATAACCGGTTTAATGAATTCAAAACCAACTAAAGTTTCATTTAGAGATGATTAATTTTTTGTAAAGTATATTTTACAAACCTGGTTAACAGCCCACTTGCGACCGCCAGCTGGAATATTTTGGAGGCCAACAAGTTCAAGAATTGCAGTTTCTAAATCTGAAATTCCATGACCCGTAATGGCACATGTGTAAATATGTTTATCAAAACGTTCATCAAAAGTGTTAACAAACTCCAAGTTTGCAGATGGAGCTTGATCGATTTTATTAATCACTAATATTATTGGAGATCCTGATGCCGCCTGTTGTAAACAAAACAATATAAATAAATGAAAAAAATAGGGTTTATGGGTCAGCCCAACTCTACCCAATTTGACCCGTTTCGAAAATTACCCGTTTTGACCCGTTACTAAACCCTAAATTATCCAGAAGAATATATCTTTAAAAAATACAAATGGGCCCCACAAGCGAATTGTTTACAACTTTTAGTTAGCAAAATTAAATTAAAATAATTTAATGTTTTTAACCTTGGTGCGTTTTATCCTATCGAGCAGTTTGGAATCTTCATTAGTCCATCCATCAACAGCACTAACTGTCATTATAACCACATCAGCACCCATAGCAACTGCTTCAGATCTTTCAACACCTTTATTTATTAAAAATTAAAAAAAATAAAAAAAACTTTATGAGATACTTATTGTGAACTGATAATTTTGGTGGATTCAGAATTACAAGTTTATAAACATAAGTTTAAACTTGTGTGTTAAAACAAGTAATCCCAAAGAGCCCCTTAGTCAAATGTTTTATAAGTTATAAGCTAATAACCTGCTCATAAGCTTAAAATTATATTTAATTAGACAAATGTAAAACTAAAAAATCATTTCGTATTTCATAAATTAACAAAATCCCCCATTCGGGATTAAAAACCATATTTGAAAAATCTTGAACAAACAGGAATTTTTTAGATATAAATTAACAAAATTTATGCTAAAACAAGAGTATTTTAAATTAAAAAAATGAAAATCTCACCTATCTTTTCAACAATATCATCAGTTTCTCTGATGCCAGCTGTATCAAGTAGTGTAACGGGGATACCTTGAACCGTCACATTGGCTTCCACAACATCGCGTGTTGTTCCAGCGATGTCTGTAACTATTGCTCTTTCACTCTGCAAGCTAAATTATAAATACCCAATGAGAAAAAAAAAATATTATATATGAAATTGTTTTTTAAAGCATGATTACATTTATGTTGAACATACCTTACTCCATGAGTTCAGCAGACTAGATTTCCCAACATTTGGGCGACCAATAATGGCGATCTGTAATTATCAATGCATCGATGAGAAATTATCAGATTATTTTTTTTAAACAGACATTAAAAACTTCATCAACCAAGAAATATTTAATTATAAACGGGTCAAATTTGCCACTTCTATAATGCAGAATGAAGGTAAAAAATAGAAAGTGAATTCAGTAAAACCTCTACAAATTAAAAAAAAAATTCAAGAAAAGGGTTTTGAAATGTAAAGAAAGCTGCCTTGACTTCTAAAAGTCAAACAGATCTTTTTTTAATTGAAAAGTACTACGATTTAATACATTAGAATAATATAAGCTAAAACCTTAGTACCCCTAATACATTCCTTCCATTTTATTAGAATCACAAAGTTTCACTAGGTTATTACCTAAATTAAAATGTTTAATTTTGTACCAAATGTCTAAACTCTAATTAACCTCCAATAAAAACAAATAATGGAATCATATCATCCAAATCATAACCATAATTTATTTTTAACATAATACCTGTAATCCAGATTGCAAAAACTTGTCATGGTTAGCGGTTTCCATTGCACTCTCCACATCATGTGTCATTGCCCTAATTTTACCCAAAATTAAATCGATGTCTAATGGAGGCATTTCATCATCAAAATCTAATCGCGCTTCTATCTCTGTAAGCAACTCAATGCATTGTGTTCTTAGTGATTTCACTAGTGAAGAGAAACCACCCTGTAATACAATCGAGAATTAAAAAAATTTAATGTCATCATTATGACACATGTAACTATGAGTAGGTCAATTCAAATCATAATTCATTTCTAACCGAATAAATCAAAATAAAAAACTATCGGGTCAAATGGGTCACACAAGTTGTAAGTCGCCCAATCAACAATACCTTCCTAAATCATTTTTTAAAACAACTTATTATTAAATGATGCAGTCTTCTAATCATGTTTGTTAAACTAAACATGTTATAAAAAACGATTAGTTATACCAAAATGCAACTTCACTTGTTTGTAATGATCATAAGAAAAGATGTTTCTCTTCCATTGTACGTAGCATGTCTTAATTTTTTTACTATTTAATGTAAATAACCTTTTAATCTTTTGTAGTAGGTAAAATGGGGAATTTTGTCCATCAACATTTTTGCATGTTAAAAAAGTTATTAAATTTAACGGTAAAAGAATTTGGATAAAAAGTGTTTCAAGTCAACAACATGCCTGAATTCCTGCAAGTGCAGCATCAGCTGCAGCGACAGATTTTGCTGATATAAGTTTTCCAACATCTTCTGCTTGAGAAAGGTCTAATCGACCATTGAGAAAAGCACGAAGTGTAAATTCACCTGATATAATAAAAAAATAAAAATTATGATTATGATTATAAGTAAATAAGCATTTTTCTTCGTCTAAAAACTCAAAAGTGCTTATTTGCTTTTGAAAAAAAGCTGTTTAAATAAACAATATCTAGGGTTTATGACTTTAGGATTTAGGGTTTGTAGAATTATAAACTAAACCTGGTTCTGCAAGCTTTGCTCCAGCTTCTAAACAAAGTTTTAACACGCGTTGTACGCAAACATCATTCCCATGACACTGCAACTCAACCACATCTTCCCTCGTGTATGATCTTGGGGCTAACATCGGTATGACTAAAACCTGCAAAAAATAATAATAATATTAGTCATAATAATAATCATAAGAATTCGGTGTGTTTGGATCCTCGTTTTCAAGTTGATTATCACGAGTTGAAGAATTGGTTAATAAAGTAAACAAGTAATTATATGCTTACACCTAGAGACCGTAAGAATATTGTGACATTTATAATTTTATATCAATAGTAAGTATCCTTGGGATACGAAAGTCAAACTGAACTTTAATTTTGTCAAAACACATAAGTTATTGTTTATTTATATGTTAAAACAGTTATCTGTATGTGATTATTGGTTTTGTTTTTGTTTTTTTGAAGCAGCATCTGCAGCAACTAACTAGTTTCTAATGTTTGGTATAGTGAAACTGATTTTGATTAATTAATTATATGATTATACAGAGATCAATAATCAGTTTAAAGTAGCTACAACAAACCACATATAATAATCTAATGATTCCAAACTCATTTTAGATACAATTCCTTAATTTATGAGAATTTTTCAAACATCAAAAGCACATCCAAACACTAACTCATGCATCTCATGTTTTAATTAAGTTTGATTTTTCCATATCGCGTAATCTTTTTCAACACGCGATACCAAAAGATAAACATTTACCTCATCAACAACATTGCCATGAGAATCACGAACCACACCATATTCTACAACATGACTTGTAGGCTGCCAATAAAAGTATTTCTTTTTTCTTTTTTTTAATGGACGGAAAACACGACTTGCAATATTCACTGCTGATGGACCAGATAATCTTATGATACCTACCGCGCTCGCCTGCCCACCTAAAGAAGTAACAATGGCAGCAATTGTACTACTTGAATTCACATTCGGGTCACGCGGGTTTGAGCCTGTCAAGCTCGACCCGACCCGTTCATCTTTGTTCAGTATCAAAGCATCCTCTGCAACTGAAAGTGATTATTGTGATTTGCGTTACTAAAAACAATAATCAGATTATTATTAGGCTAACAATTAACAAAAGATAGAGTTACGCAGACAGGAGTTTACATTTATAATAATCTGAATAATCAGTTTTTCATAGTTGATTATTTAGAGCCTAAATAAACAGAATATCACAATCATAATCATTTTTACCCAAACACTAGACAAATTATTGCGAATTCAAGTGGCAAAAAGGGTTTTTGTCAAAAAGTAATCATAATTTGTTAGCTAATTGTCTAATTCTTCCTAAAAAATCACAAATGAATCAATAGAAAACACTCAACTTGCGGATATATAAAAACACAATTTCATCATACATGGAATTACGAATCAATCCACCTGAAAATACATATAACATGATACACAAGTTGAAAAAACACGCGTTTTTCGAAAGTAATCGTAAATTGTCACCTACTTCTACCTTAAAAATCAAAACTTGTCAAAATTAATCATTACAAATAATCTACTTGCAGATACATCATACATATAGCACAATATCATCATATCATACTTGCGAATACATATACAATTATACATACCTCTGGATGATGCTTGAGGATTCGAGTCTTTGGCGATGGGTTTAAGGGGGGAAGAAGATAGGAAAAAAGGTGTTAGGGTTTTAAAAGTTCGAATTACAGGTATGGCGGTTGTGATTGAATTCGGTTTTGAGGTGTAATGGTGCAAGTGTGTGAGAAAATGGCGGAACACAGGAAGAAGAGACATGAAGAACCTTGATTTTAGTTCAGAGTTGATTCATTGTTTGGATAGATGGTGCGGTGTGTGAGCAGGAATATGAGAGATTCGGATTCTTGGGTCGTAGATCCGCTAACCCGACAATATTTACACCTGATACCCGAATATAGTGTTTGATTGGGTTTGCTTATAGTAACCATGACTTTAGTTGAACCTTAATGATTAGGATTTTAGATTGTTAATCCAAGAATATGAGTGGAGGTTGTTAACCTTTCAGATTTCATTATACATTTTATTACTTTATAACTATTAGTTATTTTCATCTTGTCTTTTTGGTCGTGTATGAAGATCAAACCTAATTCTCGAACCTTTAATGCTGGTCTTGATGGAGATTTTAAAGTGGGTCGTGTCTTTTAACAAACCCTGTTAAGTACTAATGCATCTAAATCTTGTTATTGTTATTTTTAGTTCAACCACGACATAAGAGTTTGTACCTTAAACGGAGATGATAAAGTGGATAAGAAGAATGTGTTAGATGGTATTTTTGTGTTACGCGATTTAGCAAACTCTCAACATAACTATTATGTAAAAAATGAGCTACACTGTTATAATAAATAACTATTTTATATAGTATTAGCCAGATCTCAACATGTCATATTTTTGGACCTAACAACACGTTAGGAGGTTTACATGACATTCTCATTAGTCATAAAGTATTTATTGGCATTTGACAAATGCTGATGCGGATCCACGGACAAAGAAACTAGAGAGACGATGATACTTGGCCAACCAAGTTATCGAGGTCGGAGTTAAGGATCTCGGCCAACCGAGATAAAAAAACGATAACACGT
>WOUH02000002.1:413273-430003 GCA_009936405.2 Stevia rebaudiana
TTTTTCACACACTTCAATACAGGTTCAAAGATGACACACAACAAACACTCAGATTCAGAGCGACCCAAGGACTTGTCGTAAGGCAACAACATAAAAACTGAAACAGGCGCCAATTGGAAAGGCTGAGAGAGTGATACTGGAGCCCCCGGATATTTCGTTTGCTTTGTTATAAATCTTAGTTTGAATACTAAAATCGGACATGAACCGCCGCAACACGCGGGTCCGTAAATCTAGTTAAAATTAAAAACAAAACTATTAACTACTTTTAGAGCATTCACATTTGCTTTGCTTTCTCATCTTTTCCCCATACTCAACAAATAATATGAGAAACATAAAAAAACACACGTTTTGGTTCCGCATCAGGTTCTCCATAGTCTATCCTCATCTCAATCCCTCGTAATTTTAAAGGAAACTATGCAATCCTTCATTTTTTTGGTACTACTTGAATCCGTATATATCTTTTAATTTTTTTTTATTAATGGTTGAGTGATAATATAGAAAAAAATAATGATAAAGATATACAAAAATATTATTTAAACGAGACTATGACAGATAGTCGGATACGAGGAACCTAACATGCGAGATTTTTTGAAAACATGCATTAAATTTTAAATGGGTAGCGACTTTTAGTTAGTTATGAGAATGAGGATGAGAACCTACTATGAATGCTATTAGTGATCCATTATTCAATTTGTCAAAAAACTAATTATACATCCAAAACCAATTCATACAAACACAAACCCTATCAACTTCCCTGTATAACATAACGTTATCTATATACAACAGATGAGGTCATAACAACATGCGGGACCCACCCGCATTCGTTAAACTTTAGAAAATTTTAAAGAAAATGGCGGTTGTTAAATAGATATCGGGCATCCTAGTTCCTTAGCGGCGATATTAAGATACTGAATTGGCATTCCGGTTGCAATCCGACTATGTGCTTCCCATGTTAGACACTTGCTCACATCCACTTCCCAATCGATAACATCTATGTTTAGGTACTGATAAGCTGGACCGCATGTGGCGGTTAGGTTGGTTGCTGGTTGACCACCAGGGTTGACCAAACCCACGTGTAAAATGGCTCGGAGGACTGAGGTGCTTAGGGCTCGGACGTGAGCACTTGGGTGAGATAGACAGCGGACTGTAGCCGGTAACCGACACTGTTTAAAAAATTGATACCAAATTAGTTATGAACGTATCGATTTGGGTCAAGTTCAATTTTGGCCCGATTAGTTATGAATGGATCGATTTGGGTCTGCAAAGAGATTGAAACTGACAACCCGACCGATTCTCAAACCAGTTTAGCGTGAAACTGATTATAAACCGAACCGCCGGTTTGGGATCGGTTTCTGTCATGATATGTTGAAACCAGTTTCAAACCAGCATGGAAGCATAACCCGAACCAAACTAATTTAAACTGATCACTTCTCACCAAACATGGTTTTCAACCCAAAACGGTAACAAAAAAATGATTTTGACTTTTGTTGACCAAATCCAAACTGGTTTTTGGCCAAAAATTGTTTTCACCTCTAGGTTCACAAGATACCTTTTTGATTATTGATATTTAGACAAAACTTCACATTATGTGATTTAAGTCTGTTAAAAACCGGATGAAAATTTGTAATATTTTGCATGATTAATTAGTTATTTAGTGTTTTATAGGTTAATGCATTTGAGTTAAGAAAGGTGCATGCAGATATGGTACATATGATATCCACCAATTTATTCAAATTAAATAGTTAAATTTGAGTTTCTTTAATTATATTTACCTTGAGAAGGTTTGAGAGACCATCTGCAACTGCCATTCCTGATTCTCCCCATTCAAGCACTGGTTGAACAGCTCTCGCTGTAGCTTCCAAAAGCTGAAAAAATTATTTTCATTTTTATTTTATTTTTGTATCAGTGTTTAATAAAAACTTATGACCAGAACAATTACGGTTATGTGTTACCTCAGTCAAACACAAGAAAAATAGAAAACCGGTAAAAAGTTTCCTACGGTGTATTATTAAGGCAGAAAACCTCTTTATATAATATCATTAATTTCTACTATTTAGCATCAACCAACTCTAGACATGTACCAAATTAGTCATTGTACATTTTTTGCGCATGTAAGTAAAAGATGACCTTTTGTCCTGTTTTGGTCATTTAGAAGTATTTAATAATAACCGAAAAATGACAAAAGGTTTGAAAATATGATACCTCGAGTTGTGGTAGAGTACACGCTTCTCCATCAACAAGCATACCGTCAGTAGCACGAAGAAGAAGGTCTAATGCACTAGCCATTATTACTAATGACTCAGGGGTATTATGATTTCTCATTAACTCCACAATTAGTTTAATAATTCTTTGGTTAATTCTCCACATTTTTTGAGCAAGATCATCATCTTTTGCAATCCAAGGCTGCAATTCTCTCTCAGCCTGAAAAACAGAATATATAAAACATGATTAACAAGTAGTATGCAAAAGAATCGATTTTGATTTTTTTTCATGCAATAACTTGTTTAATCATCCTAAATCATTTTATTCAATAATATGATGATTATTGAAATATTATAACTTTTTATAATCATACCTGAAGGACAACGGCTGTTGCAGCCTTTGCTGGTGATGCTGACACCACATTGCATAAAGCATCAACTACCTGTATGGATAAACAACGATAATTCTTTAGACAGAATATATTTATCAAAATTTTGTCTTAAAATTATAAATCTATTTGAACAGATCGAAAGGTTGTAAAAGATTTTTAAAAAATGCAATAAATAGAAACTAACTTAGAACTTTTTCTAGATTTTAGCAACCACCTTTACGTTAGTTGCAAAAAAGAAACTAACTTAGAAATTATTACTGATTTTAGCAGCCAACCTTATTTTAACTGATTTTACCATAGAAGTCTAAGTTGGCAATCTTTAATGCTTAGTCAGCCAACACATCTAAGTGAAAAACTAGAAACTAAATTCATTCATAGATATGAAAAATGAATTTTTTTTTATTTTTTATTTTTATTCAAAGATGATTGATAAATGTCACATTAGATGCCATGTGACATATAAACTAAAAAACATCATCAATTTCAACAAAAATAGCAAAAAAAATTACTTCTGTCGGTTAAAATCATTCATTTTGGTTGCTAAAATTGAAAAAAAAAATGGAAATTTCCTCTAAATTTTGTATGGTTGACCCTAAAATTTATAAAATAAAATCAACAATTTACCTGTCTCCATCCTTGTTGAGCAGAAGTACTTTCAGCACTAACTTGTGTTTCAGGTGATGCAATCAACTTTTGCCAAAGTAATGAAACAACAGAGAAACACAACTCTTGTTTCTCTGTCAAAACTGAACTCAATAAAATACGCGCACTGTAATCAAACCCGACATGTCGATCCACCGTAAGAAAATTAGCCAACTCAGAAGCATTAAATGGAAAACTAATAATTCTTGATGACTGTACATTTATGCCCTTATTCTGCCTTTTACCATTCGGGCACACAATCGAATCTTTCCAAACGGGTGCATGTAGTAAATAAGCTTCACGAGGTTCTGCTTTGTTGACAATTGATGCAACGGTTTTACTGTGAATATCGATTAAGTTGTAAAGTGAAGATGCTGTAGAATGTATTGTTTTATCCCACTTGCACCGGATTAGAACCACAAGCGCGCGCATACACGCTTTTGATCGTCTAAAAAGTTCTGAAATGTGAGCTGCAACCATAGCAGCAGCCACTATTTCATTTGAACTGCAACTCCATGATGTACCAACAGAAGATGGTTTTAAGGAAAATAATGCTTCTAGAATGGTCAACGCTCTACGCGTATGACTGACCGCAGAGTCAACGCTGGTTTGGAAATCGTTAAAAGAATCAGCTTGTTTTTCATTGGTTGTGTTTTGACGGTTACCAACTTTTGAAATCAATGGGAAGATCTGCAGTTCACAAGCAAGAGCACAAACAGCAGCCAGAACATAAGAATCAAAAGCCGCAAGTGGTCCTTGTTTTTTGGTTTTTTTAGTTTTACCCCCTGGACTTTCATTATCTTCATCTCGTGCTCTTTTACCGGTATGCGGTTGAACTTCGTGACTCACACAAACAGTTAACACAACAAAAAGAAGGCGCGAAGCAAGCTCAACAGTAGCACATGATTCCAAAAACAAAGAATGAACCATGGTTCGAAGCTCAGCGACTGCTATGTTCTTGGAAGTGGGCCCCGGAACGTGTTTTGTTTGGTCAAAGGATGACTCAGCAGGAAATGTTCGGTGAAGTATTGTTTCGACAGTTGCGACGAATATTTTCATGAGACAAGATTCAGATGGGCTGCCACGTGGCAGATATTCAAGAACTTTTAAAAGAGGTATGTATAGGTTCCATGATAAGATAGGTGGTTGTAACGGGGCTGAAACGATAATTTCGGGGAGATCGATTATTGAAGAACTTAACGGGATTAAACCGTAAGCAGCTTCCCAAATGGTGCATATTCTCCATTCGACTTCGGGTCCATGTGCACAAAGCATTGAGGCGATACCTTGTGCAGTTGCTTCAATGGTTGCTTCGGTTGTTGGTATTTCTCTCTGTATAAACAAAAGTTAGCATATTGATAAATGTTTAATGAGAGTAATTTCAAACATTTTAAGGGTTAATAGAGGTGGTAAATGGGTGAGTTGGGTAACAGGTCAAACGGGTCCTGGTCAAATAGGTAAATAATTGGTACAGGTCGGGTTAGGTTGCCCCGAAACAGCTTTTTTTTCTAAAGATTCAAATTAATAATAGTTCGTTGTCAAATATGATTACAACTTACAAGTATGTATAATTTTAATTATTTAGTTTTCGAATAACATGATTTGCGAGGTTTTATGCGTTAAAATAAGGCAATTTGCATAAAAAAAGTACCTAACTTTATTAGTGGGATAGTACGTTTGCTTTTTTAAGTACCCAACTTTGGTCCACTTTTTGTTTTAGGTAACCAACTTTTAAAATCCTTACAGCCCGTTTGCGGTGCGCGCATATGACGTATAATTGTATATATGTGTGAACCCTCAAGGGACAAAAGTAAAATTACACTAATTTTAACGTTATTTTACTTAAAAGCGTTGGGTTGATCGGTTAATCAGGCATCATGAGTCGGGGGTCTCATTGGAAGCAGTCTCTCTATTCCTACAGGATAGAGGTAAGGCTGTCTACATCGCACCCTCCTCAGACTCTAGCTTTAGGTGGGATATACCGAGTACAATGATGATGATGCAACCAACTTTTAAAATCTGTGATCCTGGTAACATGCTAATATTGACTATGTGGCAATTGACATGTTGGTAAATTTTGACCATGTTGACTTGTTTTTTTGACTTGGCGATACCATGGTGCCTGAAAAACCAATCTTCTTCGGTATTCTTGAAAATTTTGACACTTTGACTGGCTTAATGAAAAGTTGGTAACCTTAATAAGCAATTAGGCATTGAAAATCACTCTTTTGTCTGACTTTCATTTCGTTTGACCCATTTGACTAGTTTCCTTATAAACCACTTTTTATTTTATTTTAAATGTTAAGGCGGTTAGACATACAGCCTAACCAAATAGGTCCATTCATATGTAAATGGATCAAAACTTCCTCTTCTAACGTTTATAATCTAAAAAACATTAAAGTGTGTACCTGCTTTTTATGATTTGAATTGCAACCATTTATAGATTCGTGACGAATTTCAACTCCTTCAACTTGTGAAACTGGAGGAAAAAGCAAAGCTGGTTGGGATAATATCCGAAAAAGTAAAGCAGCTGCAGAATCTGCTGCAATACCAGCTCTCATCGACATTGCTGTTCCAATTGCGCGCAAGAAGTGCAAATGCATCCAATTTCTTGGAAGCTGCAACAGTGAATAAATCATTACAACTCTTATGTAGAAACCAAATCAATCTATGTATGTATGTAAAGGTTCAATATGTATGTATACACACACACACACATAAATACATACACACTAAAACAGGGAAGACAAGCAACACAATCATAGGTACTTAGAGGAAAGTAGGAAACAGTAAATGATCCTGTGATATTGATCTTTTGAAATCAATTCCACCAGTATTACACAGACACACACACATATATACACATATACATATATATATATATATGAAAATTAATAATTAACTTACCCTCATGCCGGATGCGTAGTCTTCTGCAGCTCTAAGGAGCTCTACTAGTTGCACAGCAGCATCAAGAGCATCTGGGGCCCACGATGGTGGTGCTTCTAGAAGTCCAAGAAGAACTCTTTGGGTAGCACTCGGACTAGCAATTGCATAGTACCTAAAACAACAAAATTATAAATTATTTATGTTTCACATGTTACTTATATTAAAGATTCCATGCAAATTAAACGGTTAATACATAAAAGAACCAACATACTTCTCATCTAGCATGAAAAAAAAAAATCCATAAATCGAATTAAAAACTAATAAAGTCCTGAATTTGTTAGACGTATACAAATTTGTGAAATATATTGTAAATACCGGTTACTTGCAAGGTTAGAACTTAGAGCATACAAGATGCCACATCAGCGTTTTTTCTGCTGATGTCAGGGTCAGCAAAAGAGTCAACTAGTTGAAGACAATAAATAATGGCCATGTGGTATGGGTGTGTGCTGACAGCATGTAACTGCATCAAATCATATTTTTGTATACATTTAAAAGTTCATGACTTCATTATATCATAAGTAAGGAACTTTTTCTTG
This sequence comes from Stevia rebaudiana, assembly GCA_009936405.2. Lineage (NCBI taxonomy): Eukaryota > Viridiplantae > Streptophyta > Magnoliopsida > Asterales > Asteraceae > Stevia > Stevia rebaudiana. The sequence goes on from WOUH02000002.1 coordinate 419,991, forward strand.
CAAACATGAGAAAGTACGATGGTTAATTGTGGTATTATATTGTAAACTCAAAATAATAATGCAATTTAATGTTACCTATGAAATAATCTTGCATAGGGTTCTAGAGCTGGGAGCCCTGCAACTAGATGTTCATCCATGGATGTTGTTGGTGGAGGAAGTAAAAGAGCAGGTACAGCAGCAGCAGTCAAAGTAGCAGTTTCATAACGCGCCACTTCTTCATCACAAACACTCAAAATTACACCAGCGCCATTAGCAACCGCCCACCTTGGAGTTGATGGAATCAACTGCGGGTGCTTTCCAGATCCCCCAGAAGAAGCCATAACTGATTACCATTCAAAATATAAATAAAAAAATTAAATAATGATAATAATAATGTTAATAATAATACTCATCATCTAAACTCAACTATATGCTTACCAACAGAAGGTGGTTTGAGTTCCCCTGCAGCATACTTCCCCATGACACCACCACACCTGTGTATGTAAAACGTTAATTTAGTTTCTTGAATAGATTTACGTAACGGACTAAAACACATAGTTAAAAATAGAGATGAAATACTACTTACCAGCGAAAGTAATCACTTCTGATACCTAAAGGAGCAGCTAACAAGATATCAGTAATCCATGGAGACAAAGGCCTCAAAGGTTTGACCTCATTCTGCACAGCTGGCGAAGAAGTTTCACCACCGGGAGATTTACTAGTTGAAGCTTGACTGCCACTTACGCTTCTATCTTGGTCAACCTTAAAAATCGGTCTGTTGTAATGAGTCAAGATTCTTAAAATCTCACCGCATGCCAGGGCCCACTGTTCAGAATACTCATTCTGCATTTCAGGAAATATGTTGTATGTTTTCAGTTTTGCATAACTTTGACCATAAGTTGACTAATCTAACTTAGTATAATTTGCTTTCTTACATCATTGTTTGGGCAGACTAGCGAAATGAAGGAAGCAAATGGTGGTGTGTTTTTATCGTACTCCATTGTTCCATCAATGATGCATGAAATTATTGGAAGAATTACAGTGTGACCATGTTCTGGATGATGAAGGACGAATGTTGCTGAAAAATTTTATTTTCAGTAAATAATATGTCAACATGGATTGCCAAATAAAAGGTGATGTTAATGAAGTATGGAATATAATACCTAAGACATCATCAAACAGGCGTTTTTCTTGTGAGGGATATTGATTGCGCACCAGCTGCAAGAATATATATCAAAGTTAGAAATGTAAATTACATACAAGCACGATGACTCTAATATATACATATATACGTGAGTGTGTGTTATATGTGAAAATATTAAGTATTTGTGCTTCCATAGTATTAGCAGAATAAAGAGGATTCACTGGTAAGTACAGAAGAATTTACCTCAGCTATATCTTCAGGAAATTGTTCTGATGTAAATTGACCAAAGTAATCAACATACGCAGTAATTTGTACCTGGATATAAAAAAAATATGAACTGTAAAATTAGTACTGCGTACGTATATGACCTGTAAAACCGCATATATGCATATGTGGTTCTACACGTGTAATGCAAGCGTAAACCATATTTTCCCTTTTTGTGTACATGCATATGCCACATGGAACAAAGCGTCATTTGATAACTATTTATAAGTATAGACTTAAATAAAAGATCACTTTTCTGAATTTTGAAAGAATTTTATCTTTTTAAGTTAAGCATATTTTGCATATGTGGCAGCTAGCATGTCATCAACCAGTGACACATCAGTGATTGAAAAGTTAAATAAGTTAAAATAAGATGAACCCTCTAAAGGATTCATAACTACAAAATGAAATAAAATATATATATATATAGATTATACCTTACGCTGCTGAGTGTCTAGTGGGGGAGGCCAAAACAGTGATGAGTACCGTAGGCCATCTGTCCACTTGGCAGATGTTGCAGCCATATTTGATGTCTAGATCACCAGTTCCTTTATGATAATATTGGGAAAAACTGCAAGCTTCAATCTTATCTTTTGCTACCAATCAAGAATAAGAAAACGTAATTCAGCATTCGAAATACCAACCGGAGTAATCTACTAAATAATTCAATGACTACCACAGAGAATTTAGCAATTCTCAAGTAACAATGAACAAGCTTTTTCTGAAAGCGTGTAAGATATAACAAACAGCACAGAATCATTGAAAGAATAATCAGAGAACTAAAATAACATCAATAATATTTAGAAGATATATATATTTGATAAAGATCCCCCTAATTGCAGACAGTAATCGGAAAAAATAAAAAACACTCCATACAATCCAAGTATTAAGCATCTATATTCGACTCAACAGCTCAATATTATCAAATAGATACTATTTATTTCCATTTTACTAACTGTATTTGCCAAACCATGAACCACGAGTCCAGGACACAGAAATAAAGCTACAACTCTAACATTAAAATATCATCATCTACTCAAATCTAGATTTCATCACATAAAGTTAAAAAAATAATAATACAAAACCTCAGTATATATAGATAAACATATGCAATCATGTGTTTGTTATATGTATATGCCCAATTATTAACCATAACACAAAAAATCAAAAACAAAATTACAGCTCTAACCCTAAACATATCATTTATCTGCTCAAATCGAGATTTCATCACATAAAGTCATTCAATATTACAAAACCTCAGTATATATAGGCTTATACATATGCAATCATGTGTGTATTACATGTATTCGCCAAATCATCAACCACAACAACGAAAATCAAAAACGAACTCACAGGCAGATTAATAACAAAAGCTTAAAACTACCGCTAACAGTCATTTAAGTGTAAACTATTAACTTATGCATAATATAAGTAGACATATATACATATACATACGAAATCATGTGTATTACGTATGTATACCAGCTGTACGCGGAAACTAAGTTCTTCGGAGAACACTTCACGGTCAATTTTTCGGAGATGAATTCGACAGTCACCGAACAGATCTAGGAAGATTCTAGAGGAAGACGAAGAGAAGATGCGATTGAAAATTGGAGGATATGATGAAGTTCTGGAGAGAGAAATCAGAAAAAGTTTGGTTTTGAAGAGAAGAGAGAGGAGATCTTTAGCTGTGATGTGTGTGGACTTAAAAAAATCTAAATTGTGTCTACGTGGCTATGATATTTTCCTCTCACCATACAGGCTTACAACCATGATCTTGTAATTAGATGCCAATAATACCCTTGGGTTTGGTACATGTTCCATTGTGTCATATGACTAATGACTAATGACTAATGACTAATGACTAATGACTAATAAGTGTTCTTTCGTATGAAAATAGTGATCCATAAATGTATGATCTTGCAATTAAAATAAAATACCAAATCGAGTAAATTGGAAGGATCTTTGTCTATGGACGTCACTTTTATTCGAACATGGTTACCGAACCCGAATCATTTTAATCTGAATATGGTTACCAAACCTGAATCATTTGAATCCGAAACCAAATAAAAGACAATCTGATTAACCCAAACCCGATTAGTTATTAACACCGAACCCAAATGGTGTTAAATGGTTTGTTATATGGTAAATAGAGGGTCAAAACGGTAAACCCGATTAACCCGACGTGAATTAAATACAAGTTCTGTTATTTTCTAGGAAAATTAATTAGTCTTTTTCAAATTGAAAGTTTCAATCTCATATTCTATCTATTAATCTACTCAAAAGACATGTGCAAAAACTGAAGATTGCATATTTCTTAATTCATGCGAGGTTTACTCCAATAATCTAGTCTTCACTCCTCAAGTTTATAATTGCATAATGTGAAAACTTTTAAAAAGATTATTTATCGGCAATGTGAACTTTTTTATTGATACAAAATGTGATGTTGCATATTTTTTTTATTGAACTTTTAAAAATATACGCATTGTGATGGTACCTATAAACAAAATGTGTACTTTCCAATGGAGACAAACTAGGAAAGATGTTGTGACGATGAAAATATTGTTTAGCATTTTATATTTAGTATATGTAATAGGACTTTGGCTGAACTATGCCCATAACTTGAAAGGTCAATATAGATTGTGATGTAGTTATGGCACAAATTGTGATGTAGTTATGTATGGACTTATGGCAGTGTGTGTCTCCTTTATCTGGTTCTAGATATACACATATGTCACGCTATTTTTCTCAATTTTGCTTTCTTATTGGACACTGGCGGATCTAAAACTTTGGTTCAAGGGTATCCGATATATTTTTTTCCGTATATGGTAAAAAAAATGGGGCGCATTAGTAAAAAACCGAGGCGCGAGGCGATAATGCGCCCCGCTTTTCATACGCGAGGCGACTTTAATTGGTTAAAGACAATGCTTTCTATTGAAGATTCCCCTCTTTGTTCATAAACACATAAATTGGTTAAAGATTGCTATTTGTAATCAATGATTTTTTTGAGAAATCAGCAACCCCTTAGCTATAAACACATAAAACTACACAAAAAAAATAGTTCAATGGATGTTGAACTTGTTTTGTATAACCAGAGTATAACAATCACACATAATAATTCTCACTTGTAGAATGACTATTTATTGGTTTGTATTGGGTAAATATATTTCTTTGTCTCTACAGTATACCAAATTATGAAGAAGTTATCAGATGTTGAAATCACAAACAAAGTTTCGATTTTTGTGTCCCCACGACAAGGATTATATCAACTTTGAAAGGTTTTGGTAATGAACAAGTGTGATTAAGTTTAATCAAGGTTGCTATTATTTGCATCTTGGCAGAATAAATATAATAGTTATGTGAAAGACCGAAGATCTAATTGGCTTTGTTCTGTAACATATTAACATTGTGATCGGTATGTATCTCCCATATATAGTTATAAGAGCTTGTACAACATAAATACGTGACAGCATATATAGTTATGACGTGATATAATTAAAAATGAAACAAATTGTTACTTACTATTTGTGTGTGACGTGTGACGGGCCATAAATGACAACTATTAAAAGATTGCTGCACTAAATGATAAATTTGAGACTTATTACATACAGCAACAACTTAATTAAATAAAAAATAAATTTCATTTATATTGTTGTCTAATTTTTTTTTGAACGGCGTTTTTTCCTACTTCTATTCCTCACTTTTGCGGCCTGTAAGCAAGGTCGACTAATCGACCTCCGTGATAAACCACGACCACACCAGATGCACAGGAACCCCGTGGAATGGGTTAACCTTCGCCCCCCATCAGAATCGAACCCGGGTTAAATCCGGATTTAATTCATCACCTGTCTTTCAAACCGCCCCCAACGGGATTTGAACCCCTGACCAGACATTGGAAGGTAGGAGCCCAAACCATTGGGGTAAGTTTTCAGGACTTTTTTTTTTCTAATCAAACATAAATTTGTTATTACACTAGTAGTTATCGAGTTCACATAATCACATAATAGCGTGTTTCCTTTTTTGAAGTTTTAACATTTTCAAATACTAAAATGCTTGCACATATCTACATGATGATCTCACAAATGAAAAAAAGTATCCAAGTGAACCATTTAAATGAGATTAACGTGTGTAGACTTTCTTTTTCTAAGTGCCAAAACCCTTTTTAAGTGGAACAACAAATAATGTGTTCGCTAATGGTTAATGGGTTGACTTCTTATTAAATACTATAATTTTAACCAATACACATTCAAGTTTCAACCCATAGTGGAAAACTTTGTCATTGATAGTAACCCTAGAAACAATGTAGTTTGCATTTCATTGTAATCATGAATCTGCTTTGAATGTGTAATATGATGATTAAAAAATATAAATAATTATATGTGGTAAGTATATATTTTATCAAAGGTTATTTAAATATGTATAATAGTAAGTAGTAACATATCTTAGGTTAATTTGTGTGTTTAAGTGGCTTAATCTTTACGTAAAAATAATAGTTTTGCTTTCAGAGATATACGGATTTGATACATTGTTGGTTACCTTAAATTATGGGTGTAAATTAGTCGAGCCAATCAAACCCAATTGAGCTTGAACTCCTCTCATCTATTTTGAAAAGAACATGAGCTTGAGTCTAGCTTGTTTTAAACCTATATAATGAAATTGGAGCTCAACGAATGTACACTTACAAGCTTGAATTTAACCAGTGTATTTGTAGTAATTGATTGATTAATTAATTTAATTACTATTCATATATTATATACTTTTAATTGTAGTTATACATTATTCATATATTATATACTTTGAATTGTAGTTATACATAACAAAAACATATATCATTTGGTATTTTTATAAGCTCCTTGATGTGCTGAGAATTCTACCATGATCCCAAATATCAAAACAAGAACACTAAAACATGTCAAAACAACTATTATACCGATGTAACCCTAAAGCATCTAAAGGACTCAATTATCAGCCCATGTAACAATGCCTACACCCTTTAACAGAACTCAAAACAACAAGAAAAACACAAAATTTTGAGCTGGGCACAACTTAGAACCCATGCCATCGACGACGATTTGGTCATGAATACCAGAATGCGAATGAAAATATGTCTCAACGGCAAATAAGTACCCAATTATAAACATAACGTTAAAAAAATAAAATCACAAAAGGTAAAAAACTAACTTTTGTGTCCAATATTACAATACTTAACTTTTTATGGCCAAAATAAGTAAACCAAAAGTTGGTATTCAAACTTTTATGGTTATAGTAGAAAACCTTAAAGTTTACTGTTAAGTGGGTGTCCAAGTTAGCAAACTCAGATTTTCAAGGTCAAAATAACATATACAATGGTTTACTATTTAAATTTTCGTGACAAAGTAGAAAACAAAAGTTTGTATTCGTCTACTTTGTTTTTAATATGTATTATAAAATTAATTTATATAAATTTGTTATGTAGTTATCTATTATATTCTATAAATACCATTTATTTATATATGTAACAACTTGTTTATTCTTGTGCGTCTAACAAAATTAAGTGTGTTACGCTCGACGTGAATCACTGATTAAATTAATTCTAATTTAGGGTTGAGCTTGATAGATAAAATTCTATATCCAGCCATTCGTTCATTGTTTAATTGATATTTCCGTTAACTCCTTATTTAAGCTTCCTATGTTTGAAGCTTTTAGTGATCCGATTTCAAGTAGTTCAAAGTTCGTTCTATTTTACAATGCTATCTCTAATTAACGTAAATATGTATAATTTTTTTTTGTGTTTACCCCTTTATCATTGCACGTTTTAGTCATTTAATCTCTCTCATGGAAGATAATTAAGTTATAAAGATTAGCATGTTATTAGGAGTATGATTAATGTTTGAGAAAGATGCCAATTGACTACATAAATTTTGCAATTATTAAAAGTGAAAGAAAAAAAAAAAAAAAAAAAAAGAGAATATCTAAAAGTGATTTTATTTTCACTCACTCGTATTCTTTAGATCATCAACTCCATTGAAGGTGCCGAATATCACAAAATGTGACCACCAAAGCAAATCAAGATATTCCAATTACTTGGCCGTGACTTTAAGACAACCAAACAAAGCAAATCAAAATATTCCAATTGCTTGGCCCTAACCATAGTCACCTTTATTTCCGGATCATAAAATTAATTTAAAAATTATTCATGAAAAACGAAAAGCAACTCACTAAAAGTAAGTTATTTTTAAAAAAAAATTTTGACATGTAATTTTGTCAAAAACCAGACAATTATTTGTAACATGCATGAGTTCTTCAAAGAAAAAAAAAAACCTGTAAAGTTATACTAATCAAGTTGGTATGGGGAAGGTAGGATACATACATACCTTACTCTTATCCTAATGAGATAAAAATGCTGCTCCATAGAGACATTCGGCTATAAAACGTCCCAAATTTTTCTAAGCTATTATTGTTTTTTTTTTAACATAAAAGGCACAAGCACCCACATATAATAGATTACTATTATGAGAAATAACACACCCAATAAAACATACTAACATCAAAAGTATCATCAATGTATCTTAAATAATATAAATAAGATGAACCGTATATGTTCAAAGACCAAAGTGAGTAAAACGACGGAATGACATAATAAAATTACGGACTGCGGTTATAAAAATACGTATTATAATTATAAAAATGTGTACTAACATTTACAACTTATATATTCACATACCAATATATGGGTACAAAAAGACGGACAACCGTTAAAAAATACAAACGTGGTGTAAAATTTACAAACTTTAGTTATAAATATATAGACTGAAATTTCATATGAATAAACTCACAGGCCAAATAGAAAAAAACATATCATTACTATACTCAAATTAACGATAATAAATTCTCTATTTTGTGAAGCAATTTCTTTTAAATAATAGAGCGTGTAAAAATTTATTTAATTTTTAAAAATCTATTGAAACTTAATTTAACTAAAAAAAATGTAAATGTTTCACTTTTGTCATTCCGGCTATTTTACGTAACTTTTGTTCGTACAAAATAAAGATAACTTGACATTAACTAGTGATTTGTCTTATCAACTAGTATTTGTGATTTTTAACTAGTTAACCAATATTTACTTATTTTTCATGTTTTTGTTGGTTTATCTTTGTTCATAACACCTTTTCTCATGATTTTGTTTACAAGTTCCATGATTTTTACACAAGTATATATTTCTTGTTTTTAAACTTTTTAAACTTTGTTTTCTTGGATTTTTAACAAGTAAAACCAAGATTTTGAAATGAAAATGAGGGTTAGAGATTATACCCACTCCAAGCTAGATATAACACCAAGAAAAGAAGATATGAGGAGGGTTGAATCACCAAGCTTTTCACCTTAAAATCTTCAAGAAAACACCACACTTTTGGCTCCAAAACTCCAAATACTAAGCAAATCTTCAAAGGGATCCAAGAAAAAGAAGTTCCATTGTTGTTTGTTAGGATCAAATGAGGTTTTAGGCTTGTATTTTATGAAGAACAATGAAAGAAAATCAAGAAAGTGTGTGTGGGTGGGGTTCGGCCGAAGCCAAGGGGAGAGGAGGGAGAGAGGAGGGAAAAGTTAGTCGGGTGAGTTGTGATAGATTGTGATGTGTGGAATGAGTGTGGAGTGGGTTGCATGGTTAAGTAAAGAAGATCTTAGATCTTGGAAGTATGGTGCATGGACTTGTTTATTAAGATAATGTTGACTTATAAGATCTTGCTAGTAACTTGGAAAGTTACTACTAGTTGGGATCTTGGTTGGTTTTCAAATATATAGTTTACTTGCAAGTATTTATTTTAGTTTACTAGCATGTGTCATGTAGTGTTTCATTGGATCTTTTAATGTGTTACATGTAGGTAACATGTTACATGTCATTTGTGATGAATTTGTTTTGTGCATTGTGTTGTTGGTTAATGATTCCATCAATTCACTTATTGATTTATATGTGTTTAATTTATGGATTATTTGATTGACGTCGTTTCTTGATTGTGTTATACGGATATCCGACGTTACACGTCATGGATTATAATTATCCGTTTAGTGTTGTTTAGTGAATTCGGGAAAATAGGCGCACCGTGATTATCACATATTATATTACGGCACCAATTCCATTCACTATTGTCTTTTGCTCATCACGTCATATTTTTCTATACAAGTTTTACTTATATATTTAAATACATAAGCATTCTGGTATACAATTCAAGTATTTGCGATAATACGTATAAAAGTACGTATAATTGAGTCAAAGTTTGACCTGAAAGTTGACGGTTGTCACAGGTTGCATCAGCAGTTGGAGACGATAGCTGCAGTGGCTGCATTTATGGCACTCTTGATCACCGTTGCTTCTCAGCTTGGGATGTTTCCCCGTTTGTTGTAGATTGTTGTTGGTTGGTGGTAGATTATGGTAGTTTGCTTGGTATCTCTATCGGGTGGGATATACCTGATTAGCTTTTGATAGGACATCTGTATATTTTTGGTTGTATATATAAACAGATATCCTTTATATATATGTGATGGTTTCTTTGGTTGTTATTGATTGTTGTCTTTATCTTTTGATGTGTGTTGTAATTTGTTTGTATGATTCACCTCATATTATATTTTCTTTATATCAGAAAGAAATGGA
>WOUH02000002.1:437785-464649 GCA_009936405.2 Stevia rebaudiana
TTAAAATAGAATAAGAAGTATAAAAGAATTCAAATTGTTAATTTAGTTAATTTAAATAATTAAAGAACTCTTGAAAATTGAGAGAATTTCACATGACATTTATGTTACTCTTTTATTAGAGCTAGATTTAACATTTTATTTTATTTTACCTAACTGATGCAAAAATCAAATTTTGACTTCACTGTTATTGAAAATTCACCAAAGAAATTTATGAAACATTTAGTTAAATCCCACATTTTTTTCACATAAATTTTCATTAATTTTTTTTATTCTTGCTTATTTATATACAAATAAATATGAACTTTATTATTATTCAAAATTCATGGTATTTATATTTAAAAATAATTATAATTAATTTATAAGATAATAAGTATAACCAATCGTTATTTATGAAACATTAATTTTATTGATAAATGATCACCAAATTATTTAATTAATAACAATTTCTTATCTTTTGTAAATTTTAATCGCAGTTTGACTTTATATTGTTTATATAATAAAATTTGTTGATAATATAATATTACATTTGTTTTTTAATAATAACAAAAGCTCGGATTCCTAGGATCACCATGGGAAACTGATCACATTTCGCTCAAATAACCTAAACGCGAAACTCCAACATATGACATCTTATAAAATAAAAAGTTATGGGTCTAACAATAAGACAAATGTCCTTTTGATCATAATAGAATTACAAGATTTTTATATGTAACCGGTGTAATACACGAGTCTAAAACCTAATGTGTTGCTAATACGATACTCTTAGAGAAACAATATAAGTTTATGAATTAAAAGAAATATATTACTTTTTTAACAATATGACCACATTTTAATTTATTATACAAGTTTATAACTTGTTCGTTTCCCTTTTATTTGTTTTCGTTTTAGCTGATTTTTTAAACTTTAATCTATACATATTCTTACCGATGAATACTCCAAATCAAGTCAAGTACATGATCCTATATTTTTCTGTAATGGACTAATTGGTTACAATAGAAATGGTGGGTTGCAATAGTGTACATAAATGGTGTATGTTTTACAGTTGTATTTCAACATTAGATCACCATAGAATTGTTTTTTTGCTTGATCAATGAATTTATTGCTGAAAATGCCTTTGTTTTTGTCTGGAAGGAACTAGAATTATGTCCCTGTTTATGTCTTAATCTAATTAGTTGTATTTTGCTTAGTATGTGTTTGTATTTTGGCTAAATCTGTTTGTATTTTGCTTAATATGCTAGCTTTCAATATGGTTTAGGTTGTTTGGCTTAATCTGTTAGGGAGATAATAATCAGTTAGTTGATCAAAATTTGAGTTTTGTTTTGGAGGGTAATAATGAGAGGTAGATGTAGTTGGGAAAGAAGACGACATAGGGGATGCAAACTGAAGTTACAAAATGACATAATGGTCATTTACTCATTTATTTGATCAAATATTGACTTATGTTAAACCCGAAGACACAATTTTCTATAACAAAAAAAAAAAACGGGGACGCAAAGTGAACAATTGATTTAGTGGGGACTCATAGTGCCAATGACCTTAAACGATAGGGACGCAAACTGTAGTTTACTCTTTAGTATATTTATGTATGTGTATGCATAAATGACATTATTTAAGTGATTAAGTTTAAGAAAAAAACATGAAATTTCCAAACAAAAAAAACCTTCACTTTTTGCATTTTGATTTTAAGAAAAAACATGAAATAAGTTATTGTTATGTAATCAAACACAATAATTATACATGATGGAAAATTCCTAAATGTATGGTGAAGGAAAAAAGAGAGTCAATTAGTCAAAGACCCTCTTTTTGTTTAGATGCTTCACATTAATATTCCAATTTAGTGGTGAAGAATAAATAATCCCAATTTGGAAGTTGTGTATTCAATTTGGATGTGATATGTATTAAAAGTTTGATCACACTATGTTATATTTTGTCTTCTAAAAAAATAACATTTAGCAAACTGAAGCTCAAGATAATTGAACCCGTACTTCTTTCGAATAATCTTATAAGTGCATAGGTTATAATTTATCTTTGACATGTAACATATGTTAATGAGTAGCGTTTATATCTTTAGCCATAATGAATGATTTGAATATGTAAAAGGTCTCTTTATTATTGTATTAAAGTGCTCACAACTTGTTGAATCATTTAAGTTAACACAAAAGTTCGTTGGCATCTATTCATATCTATCATTATTTTGCTTTTATGGTATGTTAGACTTACTTTAAGAATTTGCCCACTTGCTTTTGTAGATATTTATTGTAATTTACTTTGCATCCAAAGGAAGGTACCCTAAAACTTCATATTTCAATCTAAACAAGTTGGAAACAAATAAACTATTATCATACAAAGACAATACATTCAAAACATAAAGCATGCTCAACATTTGTATAAACTCTAATTCATTTATTATACTCTCGTCATAAAAAGAAACTCTTCTCGTGATGTTCTTGTAGACGAAATGTCTACCTTCTTTTTGGCAAGACCCTTTGCAACTATTACAAAATATGTGCTAACTCTATGTAAAGCTCTAATTATAATCTGTACAAGCCTTGGATGATCAATAGGTATCTAATTACAACTATTACAAAATAATACATACAATACATATAAGTTTATAAAAAATTACAAGTCAACATTAAAATATATTTATACACCTTTTTTTCTTCCGGTACAATGTATTATTATTTTAGTTGAAGAATGAGAATGATCGTCTCTCTGGAATCTCCTTTAAATTGTTTTAAAAAAAATTTGAATTAATTAGTTGTTGCAACTTGCAAGATTTCTTTAAAGACGAATCATATCTAATATATGATTTAAAAATTACTACTATAAATATTGAAGCTTACTAGACAGGACTGCTACGACTTCAATCTAAAACAACTATTATAGTGTGATTGTTTGATAATCAAATTTAGTTATATGACCAAAAGGGAGTCCTGTTTCCCATAACCAATCAGGGTAAAAGAAATTCAAATGAGAACGGATAAAATCATAAATAAAAACATGTACATCTTTCATTCTTATTGTATGTTTGTAAAGATGAAACAATAACAACTAATGAAATTTTGTAGACAAATAAATTTAAATAAACAACTAAAACATAAGCACCAGTGGTCTAGTGGTAGAATAGTACCCTGCCACGGTACAGACCCGGGTTCGATTCCCGGCTGGTGCATATATTTTTCCATTTTGTTCTAACTATTTACCCTGAAACACGTTAAAAGGTCCTTTTTGTCCTTGAGATGTCCTGAATGTATAAAAATTAAAATGTCCCGAAATGAATAAAAATAGCGGTAAAAGAAGCAATTTCCTACAATGGTGTAAGTTTTAATAAGATGTAGACTGAGAATATAATTTCTTTATGGGTAATATTGAAATTTATGGGCCAAACATAAACGCTACGGCTAAAATAAAAAAGATTTTGTTGATTGGGCTTAGGGTTGGATCTGTGGAAGGGTTATGAACATTTTTTTTTTATTCGACCTAATTTCCTGCAACAATTGGTGTATTTGTTTAGGCTTGTTTTTCGTCATAGGATGTATAGTTTTTTTCTAATAAGAGTTTCTTAATTGTTAGAGGAGCAAGATATACAAAAAGATGGTATTATCATTAGGGAAAAGATCAACTAAATAGAGATCTTATTCAAACAAGCCTAAGGGGGATTACAAAAAAAAACTCATAACCGCCTCAAACGAACTTTGATTGAACTCATTGTGTCTTCCTGATCATCATTTGTGTCTTCTTGCTCGTCATTGTTTTTAAAATTTAACTTTAGGGTTTAGGATTTATGTTTTATGGTTTAGAATTTGACGAGCCGATTCCAACGCCGCTGGAATAAGTTGAGTCGGAGTTCGTTTGTGTCGGTTTATGTGTTCGAACTACTTTGTGGTCTGGTTCCTACAAAGGCGAGGAATGACACAATTTTCATTAAAATCAGGAAGAGTGCAGATAATATCACGGAGGAGATATTGACTAGTCTCTGGCTAGTTATTTTAATAAAATTGTCTTTCTCATTCAACAAAAGAATGTTTTTATTGTTTTGACCTTAAATAATTCAAAACCAGATTTGTATTTACTTGTTGCAAAACAGTCATACTCAAGTCACTTTAAACAAACATCCAAATGCAGATGCTCTTTACTACAGAAAATTTTAAAAGATAATTCAATTGTTAAAAGCAGTTGCACAATCATTAAAGATATGGACATTCTTAAGGCTAATTGGATTAGTATTAAGTATTACATTTTTGAAATTTTGAATTAATTAAGTATCATTTAACAATTAAATTAAATAATTTACGAGATTTGAAAAAAAATTGGAATCATTTATCGGAATTGAGGAATAACCAAAGACAACGGGACACATATTTGGCAAATTATTGAAATATTTGAAGCTCAGAACGTCATAGGATGTATAGTTTGATTTCTAATAAAAGTTACTTAATTGCTAGAGGAGCAAGATATACAAAAAGATACATTATTATTAGGGAAAAGATCAACTAAATATAGATCTTATTCAAAGAAGACAACTTAATTTTATATCAACAATTTTTTAGAAACATTTAAGTCACCACAATAAAAATAATCAGTTTCATTACAAGATCCAAACACCCTCAAAATATTATAAATAAAAACTCAAAATCAAATCTATACCATACTAGTGTGACCAAATTAACTAGACCTAACCGAACCGGATGCAGAGCTCCGTCCTCTAAACCCGACAACATTTAACTTTAACGGAGATTTCACAACACCGGGTTTTTGACTAACTGTACGCGTTTTCCCGCCAATTTTCACTAACGGTTTGGTAGAAACTTTACTTGTTTTCTTCGATTTGGAAAAGTCAACTGTTTTACCAGATTTGGGTCCTGATGAGCTTCTTTTGGTCGGTGATTTTGAAAAACTGACTACTTTACTAGATTTGGATCCCGATGGGCTTCTTGTTGTGGATGATTTTGCAACCGAAAGATTTTTTTTGTTTTTCTGATCGAACGCTTTGACTTTGACCGGTTTGTTGTTTTTTGCTTTATGATCTTGAAGTTTTGGTCTCCCGCTATTTCTTTCATAGTTGTTTATGGTTAGAGACTCCAAGCTTTCGTTTTTCCTCATCGCCTCCTCAACGCGGTTCGCTAAAATGAGGTCCTTTTTGGTAACTAAACTTGTCACTTTTCCTGAAATAATATAATAAAATAGTAGGAAATTAAGTATGAAAATAGTTATACAATAAATTATGGTTAAATTAGACAGAAAAAAAATAAAGTTACCTTTTGCACCCATGCGGGCGGTTCTTCCGGTACGATGAAGATAGTCGATCTAATATGCAAACAATATGGTTATTATAATTTTGTAAAACTTCAAAAAAATCATTAAAAAACATAAAAATAAAAATGCTTACGGAGTTCAACGGGAAATCAAACATAATAACATGATCAACATCCAAATCCAAACCCCGAGCTGCCAGATCAGTACAAACGAGAGTCGGGCAATCTCCGTCATTACTTTTAAATTTTTTTAGGTTTTCAACCCTGTTTCGTAATTAACCCGAATGTTAGACACAAAATTAATAAATATTTGAATATTTTTATGGTCTCAACTCCCTTAAGAGAATATAAGTGTATGGTTAAAATTTAATTGAATGACAAAAAGGGTATTTTAGACATTTCACCAATAATCCAACATTCCTTGTGCTTATTTAAAATGAAGTTACTAACTGCCCCCTTTGGGTCACAATTTACTCATCTTTTAAAATAACTCTATTTTTGTAATAATGAAAGGGTATTTTAGGAAATTAACTACTAAATCAGGTAAAATTATCTCACCTTTCAACCGCGGGCACCTCACCGTGATAATTAACAGTAGCCAGTTGGTTTTCAGTAAGAAAATGGTCCACCGCGCGACTAGAATTTAAAGTATTACAAAACACCATCACTCTATTTCCCTTCGCTAAACTTGGCTCAAGAACCTACATTTAAAATTAATATAAACCATTTTTTAAATTTAAAAAAAAAAAAAAGATTTTATGTAGCCATCTATCTATTCTTATAAAGAAAGTCTAATGACACAACAAGTTCAATTTTAAAACGAACCGTACTAAGTAATTAAAGACATTAAATGTCTCTACTTGTCTTAATTAATCTTCTATCTACAATACTTGTCCTTTCAAAACATGACAAGCAATTAGCCAATTTTCCTAAAAGATAAACATGTTTTTAATAATAAATATAATATTTGAAAACCAAAAAAAAAAACCTCATTTAACATTTATAGTAAAAAAAACCCTCAATTTTAAAACAAACCATACTAATTAATAAGAGAATAAAGAAACTACGTAGAACGCAAAAGTCAATAAAAAACGACAAATGTTGACAAAGAGTTCAAGACTCAAAGATGTCATTTAGCAAGTTTAATTATTATTAATTACTATATCAGTGAGAGATGAATTCAAATATACCAAAATCAATGTCACAATCATTAAAAAGATATAAAAAAAATTAAACCTGCAGTAATGCTTCCAACTTATTTTCAGAACCCGAAAGCTTTATAAAATCATGGCGAGCAGAAGCAACCTTTTTATGCAAAGTTGAAGTGCGAAGATGTTGAATTCCTTGAAATTCTTCATCGACTAGTTTTTGTACCGCCTGTAAACAACTTAAATATTTTATCTATTTTATTGGTAAATTAATTTAATTTATTATTAATTTAACATACATTTGTCATTGTAGCAGAGACCAAAACGGTTTGAAAACCTAAACCATCTGCTTTTTGTGCTCGGTTTTTCAACGGGCCAAGAAATTTGCGAATATCCGGACCAAAACCTCGGTCAAACATGGTGTCTGCCTCATCCAACACCTAATAACATGACATTCAACGTCATATTAAACAAAATATATATATATATATATATATATATTAAAGCAAAAATAAAAAATGGATCTTGATCCATTTAAATACAAACAAGTTGATTTGGGTTAATTTAACTAAAAAGGGAACAATCAAGTGAGTCAAAGGAGTTGAAAGTTATAAAAAATGTACTCACGCGCATAAAACTTTCTAAACCGCTTAATCAATATTCAAATTATTATTGTAGTAATTTTCTTAAGGATTGATAATTTATATAGTTTATCTACTTGTTGCATGTTTTCAACTTTTATATATTTTTAAAGTAAAAAAAAAGTTTGTTGGAGTAATTAAAACTTATTTTTAAGCAAAAAAAATGTAAAGAATTAGATGGTTACCAGATATTTAATATCACCATACACCAAGTTTCCCTCTTCAATATGTTGAAGAACCCTGCCAGGTGTCCCAACCACCATGTCAATTGGCGAGTTCAATGCATCTTCTTGGGGTCTTAACCGACCACCACCACTAACCATGGTTGACCTAAACCGCGCATGGTGACTGATTGACTTTGCAACACCAAATACCTGCAGTTTTCAAACTTCATATGAGTTAAAATGCCATTTACAAGAGTATGCACTTAAGGGGCAATTTCATATACATTCTACTAAAACTATTAATTATGATAATTTAATCATGTAAACTTCTAAATTTCATCATAGAGTAATCACACTTTCAGAACACAAAATATTACATTTACCTTTAATAAAATAAATCAGATACTTATAAGAGACTGTTTCACTAAATGATAGAGAATATTATGCGTTTATATGATTCACAGTGATAATTTTGTAATCCTATTTGTTTATTCAATAAATCATGTTATAAAGAAACTCATTATATTTTATTTACTGAGAAAAATTTCAAATACTATATGTTAAGTATTTTGAAAGCATATATATGGTTGTGTTAACCTTGAAAACACCACCGTCATGTAAACCAAATTCGATCGAATTTCAAGATTTTTTACCAATTTTTTTTATATTTTATTTTCCAACTTAGGCTGATTTTGACCGTCTACTGACTTTATGGCTGATTAGATGAAATCGCAACGGTGGACCATTGATTACCGATTAATCACCAATTAATCCTGATTTTACAACACTGATAGATTTGTACATATATTACCTTAAAAAGACATATAAAAAAAGTACGATTGATAACCTGCTCGCATAATTCCCGTGTTGGGCAGAGAACAACAGCACGTGGACGCCTAGGTTTCATCACCATGCCATTTACTGTCTCATCTTCTCTTAACAACTATATAGACAAAATTAAATAACAAGTGAGTCTACACATTTTGTATCTTTTATCATTATAGATGATACGATTTCAACCCATTTACGTGAAAACATGTAACCTTTAAGTTATATTTCAATGCTAATGGGTCAAACGAAAAAAAAAAGTTCTAAAACAGAAATGGGTCGAATGAGTTAAAAATCAGCATTGCATACTAAAATGTACATAGCCTCATATATTAATCTACTTAAAGCTATTAGGTCTCTTTATATTTAATAATAGTTTTTCATGATTGTTTAATATAATATTAATAACTATTTATGAAATTTTACAAAAATGACCCTAATTCAAAATGCCCAGTCTGGCAATTTTTTTTCACCTACAAAATTCTTAGCAGTTAGCATCTAATAATATACGTTTATTATAATATTATTATATTTGCAAGTTCAGTCAGATAGTATTCACATGCTTAACTGTTAAACAGGCTTCTAACAGGCTTTAGAGATATGAGGCAAACTTGTACAATACCAGTATGCACATTCTCAATTTGTAATCTTCTTTTTTAAATAAAGATTTTTCCAAACACAATGATTTTTTAAGCTATCAAATATAAATGTTCTTGCTGACCAACTCTATTTTGAGATATCACAAACAGAGAGATACTTGTAATTATGTTTGACTTTAAGCAAAACCCAAAATAAGCAATCAATCGAAAACAAAAGTAACAAATGAAGTATAACCATAACCCAAACAAGAAGCCAAACAATGTATATCCGATAATCAAGACAGTTTTTACTTTTAAAAGTTGCTAATGGTTCTTGACGCTTTAAAAATCACTTTTGATGATGTCAAGCGGTTGACAACATCTCATAAACTACATAAACAATGGATATAATAAGGGCATATAAGTCTTCTTTTTCTTTGCTCTCTGGTAATCAGAAACTATCAGAACTGAACATTCAAACCCTATTATTTAACATTTTAACATCTATATAATCCAAACTGGTTTGAAACATCCAAAAAAAATGAAAAATGTCTAAGAAGCAGCTTAAACTAGTCTGAAAAATGGTAACTTTATACACCCTTTGCACCTTTGACAACATAGGTTATATCAACATACATCTATCTTAATGATCAATTAGTTTTCTACTTAACTTAAGTTAGATTATAAGCAAAACTCAAATGGAAACAACCCCAATTAAGATGTAAAAAAAAAAACAAAACAAAAACAAATAAACAGAAATCAAAACCTGAACAAGAGGCAACAAGTAAGCAAGTGTCTTTCCAGAACCAGTATGAGACCCTAAAACCACACTTTTTTCATCAAGAACAGCAGGTATCCCCAAACTCTGAATCTCAGTCGGCAATGTAATTCCCATTTCCTCTAAAGCCGCTAATACCTCTTCACTCAAACCCAATTCCGAAAACCCTAAAACCTTCTCCTTCTTCTTACCAAAACTCTTAAACGATCCATCATCAATCTCATTCTCCAAACCGACCACCGATTGTTGCTTTTTGCTGCTGCTTTTGTAATTGTTATCTACCGAATCCTTGAGGTGTCTGATTCTGAGACGTTCGAGGAGGATTGAGTGTTTTGAAGATTCTAGTGATGGTTCGTCGGTGATTGGTGTGGTGGTGGCGGCGGCGGTGGTGGTGAGGGTTCTAAACCCTTGATAAACCCTTCGCGGATGGTAGAATTTGGGGAAAGAGGTGAGAGAGAAGGAGAAACGGGCGGTGGTTGTTGAAGATAAGGAAAGGGTTAGGATTCTTGAAGAGGTTCCCATGTTCAAGGACAGCTGCCGGAGTGTTGCAGAGTGACGATTGTAGAAGAAGAGTGAGTCTGATCTATAAACGGATAGCGTATGACAGGAAAACGCATGACCCGTTTATAATGTTTCGGTTCGGTAGACCCGTATGGGATAGTAGGTTTTTGTTAACTTAGACCGTGAGAGCCGTGATCAGCATGTCAAATGAATCAACCTTTCGCTTCAAGAACACAACATAGTGCTGAGGATGAAACTAATAACTAGGAAAACTCTCTAGTTCAACCCAGAGTATATTGTTTCGGACGAAACTTCAACCCAATACCTCTAATCATGAAAACAATGGAGCTACCAATGGACCTACTAATGTATCAATTGATATTGAGTCGATCTTATAAACATGGAGATGTGGAAAGAGGAAAAAAGTTGATGCCACAAGGAGAAAGAGCATGGGCGTCGTGAAGAGGAAGACACGACTGTGAGAAGGACCAGAAGAGAAAGAGCGGTGTGTATGGGAGGACAAATAAAAGGGGTGTACGACGAGTGCCTTTATTCGACTTGGGGGTGATCTAAGAATTAAACTTTTTTCTTTCAATCACGTATGATTAAAGTTTATTGTTTTGTGAAGGAGAGACATTTATATACTTTAATACGTATATCATCTTTATTGATGATATGGTAGGTAATGATGTATACACATAATCAAGGTCTTTTCAGATTAACCTGCATTTAGAGCGTTTGGCTTGTGACATGCTCTATAATTTGCTTGATGAACGTCCTCATGCGTGAAGACTTGCATATGACAACTCCTTTAAAGTCTCAAAATGTTTTGCTTATGGGTAAAGAGATGCCCAACATACACACTTTCGTTCTCAACATGTCATGACTGCAACCAGTCTTAGATTGGTCCATTACTCTTTCCATCACTTTTTCTCTCACTCAAACAACCCATACTCGTTCATTCAACAACCAACACTCCTCTCTAGCATTTTCAGTTACTCCCTACGGTGACATCAAGGATGGAACTACGTTGCCCCTATGTCATCTCGTCTTACATTGGATTTGAATTTATCACCATATGTAGCCAACACCTTTAACGGCATAAGAAGGTAGCATGACGCATACCATGTCAAATCCACTATGATACTGGCTATCATGTATCTGTCTTTGCAAACATTATGCGACATCCTTATTAGGACAAAGACCACCTTCCATCATATATGTAATCATGGTCACGTCTTCGACACACCATCTATACTTCTCACATATACATCAAAATTAATTGGAAGTCCAAAAAGATAACGGCCTGAAAACCCATACATTTAAGACTATTAGGGTCTAGGGACCGATACCTTCCACAATTGGCTCGGGATAGTTACATAACGATGAAAACGTTAGTGCTTTATTTCAAAGTATAAAACATGAGGGCTGAAACAGAAAAGTACATGTTTTTTCTTTTTGATATTTTTTGTAAAGCAATTTGAAGAAGCAAAAGAATAAATAAAAATAGGATAAATTAGATAAAAAGAGAGGCTTACGTTCACAGAACACGATTGCCGTAAACCATGCTATTAGCACCGGCGCCACCATCTCCACCGTCGCTATATTCCTCCAGGCGTCATCACTTCCGGCGGAAAACAGTAAATTTTATCCGGCCACCAAACCTCCTTCTCCGGAGAACAACCATCAATGCGGTAGCGCGTGACGTGGATACTTTCACCGAGTCATCTGGCTATCTATTCGAACTCAGCTCGTCAGAGGCCGAATCCTTGACGGAGTACAACATCTCCAAAATCGCTTCAATTTATCGGAAAAAACCGTTGATAGTTTTCCGGAGATTACTCCAAATCGGCAACACACTCGGCAAATGGCTCGCCCTCAGGTATCTCGATAACATCTCGGAGCGATCTGACATGATGTTCGAGGTCAGTGCATCGTTTCGTTTTTTTCTTTTCTTCTGAAATTTACATGAATCAGTATCATAACGATGCAATTAATATGCTATATTATGTGTTGTGGAGTAACTTTCATAATTGTTCGTATGTTTTGATTGAATCCAGGTTAGAGCTTCACAATTGCGCGAGATATTGGTAAAGCTTGGACCGGTATGATTCAATACTGAATTCAACTTCTTTTCTGCGTTATTTTGTTATCACAGTTGATTATTCTTTTAACTTCTATTGAATATTCCATTTATGTAGAGTGTTCATAAATAATTAAAAACACTTAATCTCTCACAAGTCACACCTGAGTCAATTTGCTTAGGTATAGATTTACTAAAAAATAATCTCATAAACAAAAGTTATAAGTATAAATATATTTAAAAATAATATTAAATATATAATTAAAATCTCAGACTATAACTAGTTCTATCAATACAGTTGAATGTTTCTGACCTAATTTCAAATACCTTGGTTGTATTACATTTGAAAATTCCTATTTATTTGTAACTTGATAGATGTATGCACACAACTATAAACATATCAACTAATCAGTTCGCTTTCTTTATATATCAGGCGTATATAAAAATCGCTCAGGCTATCTCATCTCGACCCGTAAGTTCACTCTATTTTTGGCTTGTTTTAACTTTTAACAATATATTTTAAGAACATGATATAGTTATTTTCATAATTTCAGTTTTGTTAACAATTATAGTGTGTGTTTTTAAGTTAAAATTGTACTGATAAAGTGAATATAACGTCTTATTAGCTTATGTTCTTTAGGATTTGATACCACCATCATATCTCAATGAGCTTTCAGTGTTGCAAGACCGTATTTCACCGTTTTCAACTGAAATTGCATTCAACACGATTGAGAAAGAACTTGGATTACCTTTAGATCAACTTTTCTCTGAGATCTCACCAGAACCTGCAGCTGCAGCATCCCTTGGCCAGGTCATTTTATTATTATTATTATTATTATTATTATTATTATTATCACCAATTTTGTGATAAATTTTTTTCTCTTCATACCAAACACATAATTTTTTTATTTTTTTTTTAAAAATAATTTTATACAGGTCTACCAAGCAAGACTCCAAGATACTGGACAGATAGTTGCTGTCAAGGTGCAACGACCTGGAGTTCAAGCTGCCATTTCATTGGACATATTAATCCTGCGCGCTCTTGCAGGATTGATTCGAAAAGCAGGGAAATTTAATACTGATCTTCAGGTAAGTTTTTCAGAAAAAATAAATATATTTCAGTTAAATGATTAAAAGATCCAAAGTTTTTTTTTTTTTTTTTGCGCCTTTACCATTGTAGCTTTACTTGCTAACATAAGCCTCCCATATTTTTAATGAAAGTTAATCCACACTTTGATCTTGATCTACAGGCTGTTGTTGATGAATGGGCATCGAGTCTCTTTCGGGTATGTAGATTGACAAATTTTAAACATGTCAAATTCTTTCTGCTACAAACGAAAAAGGAAGCAAAAACATTTAAATGTTTACCATCAAAGGGTTGCTAATTGAAGATTTATAATTTAATTGTTCAATGTTAGTGTTTCTAAACCTCCACAAGAATCGTCTACCAGATGTAATATATTATATTCCCGTATGAACTGGGTGAATTCTAAAATTTACAGTGTACACTTTATGTCTCACTGTTCTTAAATAACAGTTTTTATATAAATTCTTAGTGCTCTAATATTGAATACAGGTAATCACATTGAATGCAGGAGATGGATTACGTTAATGAAGCAAAAAATGGAATAAGGTTCAGGTAAGATATTATGTTTTACATATAACCATGAAAGGATTTAAATGATTATTTTAGGTGTGATTTAATTCATGTTATAATAAGATATTTTTGACCTCATTATCTGATGCATTTAAGCAGAGAGCTATATGGGAGTCTAAAGGATGTTTTAGTTCCAGATTTTTATTTAGCGAAAACATCTCGTAAGGTCATCACTATGCAGTGGATAGAGGTATTTTCTCTTTTTTTTCATGTTTTTATAAAATGTTGTTATTATTATTATTTAAATTAAGAGTGAAACCCAATTTTGCAGCAAACATGACCTGCTTATAATTGACATTTGGGTACATTATTTAATGGTATGTTTCATGACATTTAGGGTCAGAAGTTATCTGAAGTAAAGGATCTTTATCTGGTCGAGGTGAAGTATCAAACGATTAAACTATTTTTTTTATTAATATCTAATTGAACTAGTTAGTCATATATAAATATATTTATACCATTTGGTTTGTGCAGATAGGAGTGTATTGCTCATTTAATCAACTTCTAGAATATGGATTTTATCATGCTGATCCACACCCTGGAAACCTACTTCGTACATATGATGGAAAACTAGCCTATTTAGGTACTTTATTATTAATATTATTATTGTTATTATTATTATTTGTAAATGGGAGTCTAATATTTGATTATTATCCATTTAAGATATTATGGGCATAAACAACACTATATAAGTTTTTGTTTTACTTGTATTGGTTCATTCCTAGGTTTTGAGGAATAAGTTAAATTTTTTTTAGTGAAACTTATTAGGTTTATTAGTTTATATATATATATTTTTAATTATTATTATTATCTCAGATTTTGGCATGATGGGTGAATTCAAGCAAGAACTTCGTGATGGTTTCATTGAAGCATGTATCCATCTGATAAACCGTGATTATGATTCACTGTCTAAAGACTTTGTTACCCTTGGGTACTATTATTTTCTTTCTTTCTTTAGCATTTATAAAAAAAAGTTTTAAATTAATTCTTAGATGTTTGTGTATATTGATGAAATATGCAGGTTGCTTCCTGCAACAGCTGACAAGGATGCGGTCACAAAGGCACTAACAGGTTTAGTTATTTTACCTTAACATAATTAGTGTTACTATTTCTAAAATGTATAATGTAATCATCAATAATCACAATAATAATATCGTATGGACCCGAATTAATATCGACTTTTTTTAAGATGACAATAATCTAAAGTAGATACCCTTTTTCTTGAAATTTCCATATAATTCATATTTAAATTTTGCATTTTTTTTGTCTTACTAAATTTGTATTTCTTCTGGTAGGGGTTTTTCAGAATGCTGTTTCAAAAGGCGTTCGGAATATCAGCTTTGGGGATCTTTTGGGAAATCTAGGAACCACCATGTACGATCACACACACACACACACACATATATATATATATATATATATGTATGTGTGTGTGTAGTTTTTATTTTTGCTACTTGTTTCTTTTACTGATGTTTAATACTTTGTTTTTATGTTACAGGTACAAGTTTAAATTTCAAATCCCCTCATATTTTTCTCTCGTTATTAGGAGGTACAACAGTTATTCATGCACTTGAACTGGATTATGTTTAAATTTACAAATTTTCACATGCATTTATGTTTTGCTGACGTGGCAGCCTTGCTGTTCTAGAAGGTATTGCAATCAACAATAACCCAAATTACAAAGTTTTAGGTGGTACATACCCATGGATTGCTAGAAAAGTCCTAACTGACAGCTCACCTCAACTTAGATCTTCTTTGCAATCTCTTCTTTATGAGGTATTACAAGTCATTTTACAACTTTGCCCTTAAAAAATATAACATTTGGTGCATTTTATTTCTATTTTAATTGATGACATTATCAGGATGGAGTGTTCAGGATTGACCGTTTGGAGTCTTTGCTATCGGAGGTATTGTATATTGTTATTTATACAAAGTTCTTAAAATAATTTTTATAAAAATCATATACTTTATTAATTTTTTTACTACAAAAGTGAATATTTTTGTTTATAGTCTCTTCGAGCGAGAACAGAAAGGGCTTTGGTTAAAGTAGATGATAATAATTCCAATGAGGCTATTAAGCAGATTATGTCATTCACATTGACTGAAAAGGTAAAATTTATACATTAATGTATTAAGTATATGCCAGAAGATAGAATTAAAATATAAGTAATAATTTTTAATTAATTAATTTTGATTTGTGCAGGGTGCGTTTGTGAGGGAAATACTTCTTCAAGAATTTGCCAAGGTATGGGGATTAAAGCTTTATTTCTGTTAATAATATATATTAATGGGTAAAATAATCATATATGCTTGTTTTTGTTATACATTTCACATTTCAAAAATATTAAATTAGATCTATAAATATATACCATGTGTCAGGATTAAGTAAATTAGATCATGAAGCTCATTAACTAGTGACCAGCTTGTTGTCATATTATATAGTTTTAAAATTTGTTTTTTATTTTAGTGTTTGTTGAACTTATATGTGAATTTTGTAATATTTAAATAATAATTAGGGTTTGGATGCACTTGGTCTGGCAACCCTGGAATCTTTGACATCTTCAGCAACTGCAAATTTACCATTTGCCCCTTCACCTTCATCTTCATTAACAGATGAAGATATGATTAACTTGAGAAACTTGTATCGCCTGGTTCAGTTATTATCAGGGTCTCCAAATCTTGAAGATTCCGATACAGTAAGATGCTAAAAGCTTTATGTATACATGTATATATATATACAGGGAATAGATAAAATGGATACCCATTTTCAATGAGAAAACTCAAAAAACCATATAAAAAGTCATTATTCTTTTTTACAAAAAATAGGGTAGGTTTTATACCCATTTTGTCACTTTTTAAAAAAAAATATATATTAAAAAGCATTGAAGGGATAATTTTATAAAAAAATAACCCAAAAAAAATAATAAATAAGAAAAACGTTCTGCATATGTAACTGATGGGTTTTCAGCTATTTACATATGTAAACTATATGTATTTTTCAAAAAAATGTCATTTTTTTAAAATATCCACTCGGTGCTTTTTTATATATTTTTCACCAAAAATGATAAAATTGAATGTAGAGTTATAAAAAAAAAATTACTCAGTTACATATGTAAAAACAGGGTTTCCATAGTTTTTCATTGAAAGTGGGTTTCTAGTTTATACTTCCCCTATATATAGCTACATACATACATATACACATTTAAATATGTTATCTATGTATCTATTTTTATAAAATAAGAACTCGGATACTGGTAAGAACTAATAAATATATACATACACACATATATACATGTGTTGTGTTATCTCGATTATATGTATATACGTCTCTCTCTCTCTCTCTCTCTCTCTCTCTCTATATATATATATATATATATATATATGACTCATGAGTCATGACATATGCTATTTTGTAGGGAGTAGAAGCGTTCAGTCAATACACTAAAAAGAGAACAAATTCAGAGGAGGTATCTCGTATCTTTAATGAGTTTACATCTCTTCAAGACATTCTACCACTGCTTAATGTTATTCCTGAGGTAAGAACTATTTTTTATTTTATTTTTTAATTAAGCACATTTATTATCATTCTTTAATCTTACCCAAATGATTTTTAGCCTTGAAAATGTTATGTTCTCTTTTAAATTCCAAAAGAATAAAATAAAAAATTGGCATGTACATTGAACTTTATGGGAGTCTATAATTAGGTGTTTTATGATTAATAAAAAGAAAATTGGGCTACTATTAAATAAATATACCAGTTTGAAACCTGTTTCAACTCATTCATACTTATTTTCATGTAATTTGGCAATCTTGCAAGTTTTACTAAAGTAAAAAAGAAATCTTTTAACAGCTTCCTCCAGATTTGCAACAACAGTTGCTCCGTCTCCCAGTTGACCTGGTTGGTAAATTCGTTTCTCGTGTTGCTGCAAGGACAATACGAAGGGCATTGTTGTAAATTCTAATCTATACCACAGTTGATCTACGCGAAAGACAAGTGAATGATTTATAATTTTATTACTTTTGATGTGCATACATGCTACTGTTTGGCGCGTTTATGTAATTTTCATATGCACATGTTTTGCTGTATAGATTATTGTACAAACTAGTGACCTACAAAATAATAAAAATCACACACAAACACTTTATAGTTTTGAAGTATGTTATGTATCATTATATTCAGAAATATACAATACAATCGAGTTGGTTTGGTGAAACCACTTGAAACCGGATACAGTGATAAACTGGAAAATTCCAATAGAAGCAAAAGTTCAAAGCCAAAAAAATTCAACCATCCTAACAAACAAGTAACATTAAACAATAAAAGATAGAAGCTTAAAATTTGTCTTTAAAAGTTATCGGGATCTTTGGAGTCTTTAGTTGGGTCGAGGGTCGAATCTGGATCTGGTAACATGGGTGGGTTGGGTTGAGAACACATCAAAACGGGTAACGTACGTCAAAACTAATTAGTTGGGTGGGTTAACTTATTGAATTTAAATATATAAAGTGTTAGTTATTGATCCTTATTTCAGATAAAACTCTAAGAGTTTGTAAATACCTTAAATTATGCAATTGAGCCATGATTTATTTTTGTTTTGGCATTTCATCTTTAGGATAGTACATAAAGTTTCAACTCAAATTCGGTCATAAGACCATCTAACATTTCACATTTATAGATGTAAATATGCAATGGTAAGGTTGTCTTGTGACCTAAAGGTCACGAGTTCAAGCTATGAAAACATTTTTTTTTTCCAGATATATTGATTAAGAATGTGTATATCAGACTCAAGATAGCCTGACGAGAGAGTTGTTGGAACCAATGAACATATAACCGGTCTAGAGGTATGATAGGGCACCGAGATCATGAGTTTATATATCAGCATATAAAAAGAGATTCATATTCATAACACATTATACGCATCGTTCTTCTATAATATAATAGATACATATGCCACCTAGAGATGAAAGAAAATGTAAGTTGGTATAATGTATAACCATTTTAACTACTTCGTATTCTTCCAAAAGTATACACGAAGTAAAACATTAGCTTGTAGTTTTAACAAAATAAATGAAGAATGCGAATCACGTATTCTTCTTATCTTCTGCTTGTCCCAACTAGAGTTTTATTTTAGTATATAGTTATATAGATATCACTTATAACGATTTTGAACTATAACATTCACTAAACTTCGCAATAATTTGATAAATGGGTTCTTAGAGTTTTGACATTTGTATCAAACCATCGTCTTGAATAGCATCTCCTCTTATCTAGTTATCTTGGCATCGACATCATCATCAGAACGTTCTTCATAGTAATGTGTTGATTCTAAATGCAGTTGTTTCGAGACCTACAAAGAGATTTGTTTTTAATATCTACATATATAATTGTTTGACTTGTATATTTATTTATGCTAAATCCTACTAACATACAAGATGATAAATTTTTATTAAGTTTTTATTTAATATTACTTTACTTCATAAGTTCATAGTAGAAAATAATCAAATATAATTGAACGTTTCTATTTTTAATCTAATATTATATTAATCATTTGGTATGTATATTTTTTCCGGATTAGTGGATAAAAATGATGCATACTTTGAGTAAAAGTGTAAAACCATACACGTCCTATTTATAAAAAACCATTCACAATATGTATAGCATATCTACGAGTATCTTTATAACATCAAGAGATACTATCTAATTATTAATCAAAGAGTTCTATTAATCTATCTATGTATAATTAAAGCCTTGCATATATACACAATAAACAAATGCAATTTTAAAATATTAATTAGAAAGAGTTAGATGTGAACATATTAGTTGAATTACGTAAAAATAGTTAACAATATTTGTATTTATAAGAGAGGTCACGATTCTTTACACCACTCAGTATAATCAGGTTTTAAGTTATCACGTCTAATACTAAACTAAAACTAAACTAAATAGGGCTCAGGTTGTCTTGTTAAACCCACCTCTAACCGTTTTAAATGAACATATCACCCACTCAACTCGTTTTGAAATAAATATATATAAATATGTCTTATAGCTCTACCCGTCTACATGTTAAACTGATTTCTTACAACCCTTTTTAGCTTGACAACCCATTTATGACCGATTTAGAGCTTGATACAACTCATTTACAAACCACATGTAGGTAAATTCGTTCTAAAGATACAAGTTATACAAAGAGTAAATTACCCGGACGGCCCAATGTTTTCTAAAATCACACTTTTGGTCCATAGGTAAAAAAAGTACTTTTATGATTCAAACATTTACATTTTATAACACATTTGGTCCTTAAACTCAATCAATTATAACACGTCCTGTCTCAATCTAAAGCCCTAAAGCCCAAATGGGACACCCATAAGAGTATCAAATATTTGAAACCATAAAAGTAATCTTTTATATGTAATTATGTAAAGATGAAAAATAAAACTTTAACAAACCACATAAACCAGACACCATATAGGTCAATTTGTCTTACAAAAACTAAAGTTTGTTAGTATTGAATTATTGATATCTTTGTCACATAACAAGTGAAAACCTAAACACCAAACAGTAGTTTTAATTCAAGAAAATAAAAACAAAAACAAAATAAACAATTTATTTAGTATATTTACAATATTTTAACTCATTTTTTAATGAATATACGACCAAAGGTCAAAAAAACACAACAAAAAATAAAAAAATTGTAAAAAAACCACATACAAGAAGCGACTTTTATTGCCATATTAGAACACATTCCAAACACTAGTTAGCTCATAATGACCATCGTTACTGGTAACCACTACCATTCAACCGTCAATCACCACCATACAAATCTACTAGATAATTCTATACTCGATCCTATAAACACCCAAAAAATAGCACACAATATTCCAAAAACAGAAAAAATTAACAAACCCTTGTTTAATCTTGATGGTTTCGATTTCTCTAACCTTTCTGCGGTGTTGCCACTAGCAGCACCGGCGGCTATATTTAGGTTCCTAACCCTACTAAAGCTTGACATCCGCACAAACGCACGGTTCACAAGCGCGCTACTTTCTGAAGCCGAAGCCGGTGGTGTTGGTATCGAGTCGACAAAATTCCATAAAGCAGAAGAAAACCAAGACTCGGTTTTATTCTCGATGTTTTCGGGGCATTGGTTGTTTATATGATATTCGGGTTTATCCGGGTTTTCTTCGATAATTACACCTAAAACAAACGAACGAGAAAAAATTATATAATCTGCTTAATAATACGATACCCGCTCGTGAAACGGGCTAAAAAAACTTGGTCTTGAACTCCACGAGTCGGGCTCGAGAGCTCTTGCCATTGGCCCGTAGTCCATCTGATCACGAGCCCAAACACATTAGGAACAAAAAATAACCATAAAAATATAACACGATAAACATCAAGTTTGTAACCGTTAGCTTTTACACGTTTTAGACGATCGTTTAGAAATCACGAATCCATTCAGTACCTGATGACGGGTCAGAAACGGGTTGAGAAACTGTTTGACTAGTCAAAATGCTGCTATCTTCTTGATCATCATGATTCCAAAGATCATAGCTTATTGGATAATGATCATTTGGAAATTCTTCAGTCACAAGGCCCGAGTTTTCGGGCCCATAATCCAAGTTGTCGATGAATCCACTCTGAAGCACGATATGTTGAGGGCCAAATGTATCCGGCCCGTTATAAAAATCAAGCCCAGAGCCCAAATCAAAATCAGGAACCGAGCAATCTCTTGGATCTGGACCTATCAAATCATCCATTTCAAGAAAATCTTTCTCAACTTCGGTTGACGATAAACTCTGAATACAAAAAACCGGAACCGGTTCTGAGAATTCCGGAAGCGGTGGAAGAATTTCGGGCTCGTCGATAACTTTATTCAAAAACTCAATAATATCACTCGAGAAGCCCATTTCATCTTCTTCGTGGGCCTGGGATTGGGATTGGGCTTGGGTTTGGGCTCGGGCCGGCTTTTCTACCATGAGAGAATCAATATCAAGATCCAAACACTCTTCATCGTTCCATTCTTCTTCTACAAACGGGGCACCGTATTGCTCCCCGTTCTTGGGCCCGGGCCCGCTTTTTTTGAATATTTTGTACAACGCGAAGTGTTCTTGCGCAATCGGGCATCTTTTGAGTTCTTCTTCATCCAAGGTGTACTCGTGCATGACCCAATCGGTTCTGAGGCCCGACGGGGCCCGACCCTGGTAATAAACTAGGGTTTTTTTAATACCGGCTGATGATGATTTGCGTTTGATGATTCGGTCTTTTCCGGTTGCTTTCCAGTATCCGTTCATTGTGGCGCGACTTGATCTTCCACCGTTCGGATACTTTCTATCACGCGGGCTGAAAAAGAACCATTGTCGGTCACCGGTTTTTAGCTTTGATAGACCTGCATAACATTAAGAATTGAGTTAAGGAATTGAATTTGCTAAAATTAACCATCTTTAAAAAAAAAAACTAGCAATGGATACATCAAAACAATCTAAAACCATCATGTGATCTAAGAATATAAACAGATCAGGAAAGAAGAACCAGATAACATAACAATCCAACAATCAAACTAAGCAGACCATACAAAGTCAAACCCATATGATCAAACAATCAAAACACTTTGAGCAAGCACAAAATCCAAACCCTAAACAATCAAATACTTGAAGAACCAAGTTATAAACTGAATAAAAACAAACAAACAAACATATCAAGCTAAATCCCACACAAGCAAACAATATCCTAAACCAAACAAGCAACACAATAAACACAATCCAGATAAAGCAATGTGTACTTCATGATCCAACTAACCAAACTATACAAAATCGAACCCTAATTACAATCAATGACTCGAAGAAAGAAGATCCTAAACCGAACAATCAACATAAAAAAAAAACCATTCAGCTTATAAACATTAACACAGTAAAATCAAGTGAAGCAATGTGTACATACCAGGTAATTCTTCTGGATCCCACTTATAAACATCAACTTCGCCGATGATATCGGGCTTAAGCGATCGACGGCAGATCTTCCTCTTCAGATAGTAAAGAACCAGTTCTTCATCAGTAGGATGAAATCTGAAACCCGGTGGGAACAATTTTCCGGCGGATGATGAAGATTTTGACTTTGAAACCCTCACTTCATCGACGAACTCTGAACCCATCAGATTGTGGATGGAAAAATTGATTTTTTGGATCGATTGGCAGTGAATTTATGACGAATTCAGATGGGTTTTGATCGGAAACTGTTGTTGGAGATTAAGGAGGCGTGATGGATAAGAATTGTGATTTGTGACCCCAAAGGGGAAGACTTTGGGGTTTTTTTTCTTCTGTCGATGCGTTTACTGGTTTTTATTATTTAGTGAATCAACAAAACGCGAAATATCGTCGAAGACGCGTTCGATTTTGGTTGCACCCTCAAAGTTTGATAAATTACACATTGGCCCCTTCAAAGAAGGCTGTAAACAAGTACAAATGTTTTATATATTCCTTGAGATTTGTTTATTAAAATTTTAAATCAAGTCAAGTTTAAACTAGCTCGAGTTGAGTTTAAGGGTAATAGGAGTTCACTGAATAAACTCGTTGAGACTCGAGGTTTGACTTCATACACATAGGTCGATCATGCATGTACTGATGCACGTGTGTTATTTTTTTTTCTTTGACATTAGAATTTTATATTATATAACGTATGGAGTTAGTAGCATGAGGATAGAATTCAACTACATACATAATCATATTGGAAAGTTTGAGTAGTTAAAGTTACACCGTTAGATCCAATCTAATGTTTGTAACCTCAACATGTTTTTTTTGTTTTAAACTAAAGTGTGCGTTAAACGTAATCTCTCTTGAGATTCTTGGTTTGGATGCCTTATCACTGTGTACCTATAAAAAAAATGTAGCTAGAAAAGTGATTTGAATTGTTAAATTTACAGACGCTAAGACATCAATAACTGCTCGTGTTACTTATATGAACATAATAACACACATAGTGTATGTAATTATTTGAATATTATTCTACGCATTGTCATAATAAAATTTATATATTTTATGCTACATATAATAATAAATGTAAAAATAATTACATAATAAATTACTTGAACTCAAACTTACAAAATCGTACGTGTATTAAAGTTGAGCTTTACAAGTCGAGCACAACTTGAACTCATCTTTTTATGTTAAATGACTTGATTTGAACTTGAGTTTGAGTCTAATACTCCTATGTTAAAACACGTATAAGCTGGTTTTTATTTGACAAATTGTAAATATAAGAAGATACATGACCATAGTATCTACTTTATCCCTTGTTTTCTTTTTATGCCATTGAATGTAAATTTAATGTGAAACATCCTAGAACTCTAGCATCCATGGATTATAACTGAAACATTCACCCCTACAATTTACAATGTTCTAGTAACATTGTTGGTCAAACGATAACATATAAAATTTAACACACAATACAATGTTCACTTGGTTAAGCCACTATTTTCATCTCTCTTAATCTTCATTGCCCACAAATGTAATCATACATGTATTAAAGTTGAGCTTTACAAGACGAGCACAACATGAACTCATCTTTTTTATGTTAAACGAGTTGAGTTGAAGCTGAGTTTGAGTCTATTATGTGACATCCAGTAATTTTTCGTTTATGTTTATACACTAATTATATGCTAAAATAATGTTAATTAATTGCTAATATTTGTTTAAATATTAGAGCATATTAATGTTAGCAAAAAGTATATTTGTTTTAATGCATAGGGTTGCATTTGGTAATTTTTATAATTACGGTATCACGTTGCGATTAGATTTTTATAAAAGACGAACGTTGGTGACGACTCGATTAAAGTTAATTGTCCCTAATATTATTAATATGCTTGAGAAAGCATGAAATAATATTTAAAGTGAAAATATGAATTAACAAGTTTAAACCGTAAAGTAAAATAACACCCGAATAACCAAACGTATCTGTGTTTATATTCGGATAAATGGGACACATTAAATTACACACCACTAAATATTATTATTTTGGGTTAAAACTTGTGTATTTAAATGGGATTTAATATTTCGTAAATTATGATATATAGTGACACGAAATATTACCTAAGAAAAATACTCGATACAAGAGATAATACCAAATAATACCCGATTATTATCAATACTAGCCTACAAGATATGTGCTCATGACATGTGTTGGGACACTTGTCAAGTGAAGATCAATTGCAATTTTTTTATATCTTTAAAATCCTCCTAATTTCAAGAATCATCATCACCATTTGTTTTCACACACTCAAACTCTTCCTCTCTCTCTAAAACCGTCGGTCATCATCACCACTTCATCTTCTTCATTTTTTTGTTTTCTTTGTTTAATCTCCATTGATGCTTTCCTTGAAGCTTTGAAGATTTTTCGGTTCAAGAACAAGAATTGTATGGAAGATTTCCATCATTATCTTTGTTTTTCTCTCAAAAAGTATCAATGGTATATATATTTTGTGTTTCATCATCTTTCTTGATTTTTAATGTGTAAGCATATATCTTACACATAGATTGTTCACCAACCTTCAAATTTTGGAATAAATGCTTTAAAAACATGGGTTTTTGAAAACTAAGAAAATAAACCTTGAAAGTGAAGATATATGGGTGTGTGTGAGTGTCGTGAGTTGTATGTGTGTATAATGTGTGTGTTTTGGTATGTATGTAAATAAAGGTGTAACAAATTAGTGGGGTTTTGTTATTTAAACTTCTGAAGATGATGTTTTCTTGGTTTAAAAGGATGATTCTAACTTACTTTTGGTAATAAAAATAGATGATTAAAAATGGGAAATATACACATATGAACGTATGCATGTATGTACATAACATGAAAATGGGTATGAGCTTGAAAAGACTTGGTTTTGGACATGTAAGAGATATAATAATGAACTTAAATCTGGATATTTTAATTTCTAAAAACCATTTAAAAACATGTCTAAAAGCTTATGGAAGAGTTATATGGTTAAGGATTTATTTGTTGTACATTGTGTTTAAAGACTTGTTCATTTATGTACGAATGATTGTTTTTAAGGAGTTAATTAAGATATAAAATTTTGGTCATAAAATCCAGTAAGTTTCGGTAAATAAAAACAGTTATTTTAACATGATTAAACCAAAAAGGTTGGTTGGAATTAGACCCAACATTTTTAAATCATAAAAATAAGCTTGTTGGAGCCTTTATAACATATTAAAAGGTGGTTTTTAGACAAATACGAAATTGGACAGTTTATAAACTGAATATATTGTTAAAAACTTATATTTTAAAGTTTGAGCCAAGGACTTGGTGATTATGGACTCATATGATAGTCACCAGTGATGAAAAGATACGCTTTTAAGCGATTTTCGGACACCGAAACAACTTTTATTTAAACTTATGTTTGAATCAGAATTATTTCATATATTTGATGAATAATATAAGTATTCTATCATACTTAAAAGATTTGGTATAAGTATGGGTGGTTTTAATATAAAACTATGTATTTAAAACACGTAAAAAAGTAATTTTTAGCGCATTTTAGACTAAATTTTTGGAACTGTTTTTATAACCGAAAATTTGGTATAAAAATACATAATTATTATATAAGACAATGTATAAAAAGTTGATGTGATACTAAGGAGTGTTAATTTGTATAACAGTCAATGAGGTTTACGGTTAAAACGCATGAAATAGCTACTTTTGCTAAAACGGTAATATATATATGTGTAGAGTTAAAATGGATATTTTTAACTTATTATATAACATAATATATTCTGAAATTGATTGTTAATTTATATATTTGTCACTTAACGGGAATTAATTTAAGAGTCGGGTCACCAACGGGTCGTTCGGGTTAAAAATCGTTATTTTTGGATTAAACTCCATACTTGTAAGTTGGGTCAACAACTTGAAGAATTGTTGTGTATAGACCGTTAATGTGTTCCTTGGGATTTTAGGACACCAGTGATTCGGCTTATCCAGAGGGAAATTCTTTGTTAAACACTGTGAGTTTCACGGCCCCTTTTATTACTGTTTTTTGTTTTAAACTAAATCGGGGGAAAAACATGCCGGAAAAGAAAGGGATTACTGTTTTTGTGATGAATATATTTGTGTGTTTAGTTCGATTTATGATGCCTTTGAGTAAGTGTAACATTGTTCTCGGTGCATTCGACCCCGAGGGGACTCGGTCTCGCAGTCATAATCATTAATCTTTGACCGCAGGATATATGGGTAGATCTATCG
>WOUH02000002.1:479995-490794 GCA_009936405.2 Stevia rebaudiana
ACCCCAAAAGTCATAAAATTGAATGTAGAGTTATAAAAAAATTAAAAAAAAAAGGTACTCTTTTACATATGTAAAAACAGAGTTTACATGGTTTTTCCATTGAGAGTGGGTTTCCATATTATCCATGCCCTATATATATATACACACGTGTGTTTGTGTTCATAGTTCTTTTGTATATGTTGATGGATCTGATAATGCATGAATTTTTATTTTACTCATAAAGTCATAAGATCATATCGTTTAAGAACAGTCTGGTTGATTTTAGCTTTGTAGGTTGAAAACATAGGTTTTATGGTTTATGAAGTGATAAAACTTTTTCAACAGAAGCATAAAAAATATGTGATATATATTTTAATTTGTAAGTGGTTATTGATTTTCTTGTTATACATCTACATCATGCAAAAATTTACTTAGAACAGCTTTGCAAAATTAATTTCACACATGTATTTGGCTCAATATATTAAATTATCATCGAATAGATCACCTGCATTTGCTATCTCATGTGAAAAAATATATATATAAGAAACTGTATGTTTTTTATTAATATTAATGAGTTTTATTTTGGGTCGTATGGTTGACTCGAAGTGTCGATAATAATTTAGGAGGGTTTAACTGTTTATGCATTGAAGTATGTTTGACGCGTTTGACATGTTTTCTTTTTAGCTCTCAAAACGAAATGACACGCGGGTGATTGAAAATAAAATAAAAAATTAATATTTTGTTTATATTAATATTGAGCAGATATTTTCAAGGTGTCCCTGAAGCTGTACCAGAAACAGAGCAAAGAGGTGGGTGTGCATGTTGAATTGAATGTGTTGATACTTGTTTGCTGATGTCATCCTTGGATTTTTACACGTAAGGATGGCTGGCTCTTGTGTCATTTTTTCCTAATTAATTTTTGTGGGAGATTGATTTTATTGACATGTTTTCATTAACTGTAAACTTGTTTTAAGGTTTGCTTGCTTTGTTGTTATGAATCTATACTAAATTAATACTTCATGGCATGTTTTTTTGATATTTGAAACGATAAATCTCACATGATGTCTTGTTGAGACGTTGACTATTTTACTAGAGGCGTGTCTTATCTGAACATGATTTCATCATCGTATTCATTATATCCCACCTAAAGGTAGGGTCTGAGGGGGTAAGATGAAGATAAGTCTTAACTCTATCCCATAGGAATAGAGATGCTGCTTCGAAAGAGACCCCGACTCATGATGCCTGATTAACCGTCAACCTTACGGTTTTAACGTTATTTTCACAAAAAACTGTAAAATAACGTTAAAACTAGTGCAATCTTACTTTTGCCCCTTGAGGGTCCACACATATATACATTATATGAACGCACCGCAGATGGGGCATATATCCGAACATGATTTAGAAAATGGATATCCGAATGGGTAAGCTTTTGAATCAAATTATGAATTCGGTCTTCGAATTGAGTTCGATCCAAGTGTTGAAACGGAAAGCTTCTAAAGCTAAATTCTTGTTACAAAAATGCAGCAATCTGTGTCATATACTATCTGTTTTTTTATCTACAATATGATGGCTCATATAAAAATATAAACTAATCTAATGGCTCACTTGTGCCTAGTTTAAAGGTGTAAACAAGTTGAGATCGAGTTTCTTTGTACTTATTGACTTATTAATTTTTTCAAAAAGCTAGTAAGTTAAAAAAAATTGTTTGTCAAACCTAAAGACGCTTTTGAAAATATTTTTTGATAAGGAGTAACAAGTTGTTTTTTACAAGCCATAAATCCTATAATTTTTTGAACTGCTTTTGGCTTTTTAAAAAAGAAAATTTACAATTATACCAAATTCATCTCTTTTACCTAAATAACCTAATCCAAACACCTATGTATACTATATTAAATAATACTACAATAGGTCCAAACAAACAAAAACTGAACACAATTCCTCAGGAAATGTGATAACAGATAAGTTACATCACAATTTAAGGAGCCAAATCATGTCAACTCATAATATATACTTATGGTGCTTTAATATTCGGGTAAACATACATTATATATCGTTTCGAAATAACAATATCGACTAGTAAAGAAAATAACGTAACAGTGGTAATAGTTTTAACGCTAAAGGAAACTTATGATACATACGGGAATTTTAGAGATCGCATAATATAACATGAATCTAACGAAAACTAATGCAGCTTTCGGAAAATATTAGTGATTTTTGATGTGTTGAGTGACTTCAATTTGGAGAAGACGAAACCTGCTCGTGGAGGATTTACGTCAATGAGAGAATTTTCATATATTTCCTTGCAATCTCGTACAACCTGGTTTTGAAACAAGAATAAAAGCGTTCTTAACGTTGACTCTAAATCTTGATATATATATTTATAATTTAATACAACTTTGACATGAGAAATTGATAAAGCAGAGGATCATAGTGTCAGAAAATTATTTGTAATGTATGGTCTCTAGACGAGGTGGCAATTTTAATCCATTTACTTATGTAAATGTCGTTCATGTTTATATATTATTAAGCCTGACAAAATGGGTGGGTTGGGTAACGGGTCAGAAATGGTTCGGGTCATGTCAGATTTTAAGCAAAATCAGTTTGGGTCTAAATGGGTCGTTTTTTAGAACAATCAATTTAGTTTAAGTCAAAACGGGTAATTAAAAAGAATTTAGTTCAAAAGTAGCTAAATGTGAAAACTTCAATTCATAAACCTCCTAAATCATTATATAAAAAAATAGGCTAGAGTTTAAACAATATAGTGTGTGAATCTTTTATGGCACACTAATTATCATAATAAAATAAACTTTTGGACAAAGCGTCTTGCGACCTCCAAATTAAAAATAAAATAAAATAAAATAAATGCATACCTCCTTTGCATCTTTACGCGGTATACCTTCACGCAGTCCAACAAGTTTCTCAACAACATCAGGCTGCAATCATCATGAAAATAACTTAAAATTAGCTGCCACTTAAATACATATATAAATTAGCAAATTAAAGATAATAATTAAAACAGTATTACTGGGCAATCAGGTTGATGTTCAAGGATGTGTGCGTAAACAAGAGTAAAAGTATCTGGACTTTCAGCAGATGCAAGCTCTCTCAAATCAATTAGTATCCTGAGTTTGTTTTCAACTTTCTGCAGATAATGAATGCGTTAATTATGATACACAAATATTAATTCAAAACCTCAAATATAAGATCTAAAAGGTTGTATGTACAAGAAAAATATTTGGGCTACCTTCAACCTGTCAGAAATCCTGGACCCATTTGTCTAGTTCCCCTCTAAACCAGTTTTTTTTTTTTTTTTTTTGGGACCCAATTTATTATATAAAAATGAAAAATAAAAAATAAAAAATTCACTTTAAGTTGTCTCATTCATAAGTGAATGGATTGAAGTTGTCACATCTGTGATTCAGATTATTGTGTTTAGAGTAAGTAACTTACATTAGCACTTATGTGTTTCTTGAAGAAATTTATAAGAACCTCTTCATCAAGTCGCATCCGTTCAATTGTTTCCTCCTTGATGTTATTTTTCTACAAAAAATAAATAATAAAATAAAATTTCACAATTATTTACATCATTGAGAAAATAGCTTAAAAGCGGTTGCATAAGTGCATTTGACACAAAATATCAAAGACTGTTATTTGGAAACCTGAGATAAAAGACGGTCAACATAAGCAATAATTGTTTGTTCCATGCATGATTCAACAAATCGCCTATACGATCTCTCTTCGATAAATCTGATAATTATTAAATCATGATTAAAACATAACTAAGAAAGACAACTTAAGTTTTCAACTAAAAACACATAGCCTACAAAAACTTCAAAAGATTAAGTTAATAAAGTTAGTAATGTTAAATCTTGAAACTTACATAGTCACATCCTTAAAATAATCATCAAATGTTTCCACTAGAGATTCAGTAACCACTCCTTCAATCCATTCTGAGTACACCATATAAATCAAAAGTTAAAAAAAAAAAACAAAAGTAGCTTAATGACGATAATAAAAAATGAAAAATTTACCTTTCTGATAAAGTTTGCCCAGTATTTCCTGCGCGCCTGGATCATCGAATATGAAAATGACGGTTTGAAGTATAGCTTCCTAAACCATTTAAAAAAGGTTAATTTATAAAATATATTGAAAGTTATTAAGTTATGCATAAGGCTAACATAATAGTAATAAATTACTAATATACCTTTGCAACCTCCAGAAAGCCTTTACAAGTGTCTTCAAAATTAACCTGTTGCAAAAGTCAAAGTTGTGAGTTTGACTGTAAGCAAAAAGAATAATAATTTAATTTTTCATGTAAAAAATAACCTGCTCTGCGTAATCTTCTGTAAGGGATTCAATAATGCTAGAAGCAAGCTCCATAGCAAGATCATAACAGCGCAAATTATTGTTAATCTGTCATTTGAAAAAATTATAGTCTATTAAAATTTTAAACATCTGTTTAATTTAATATAAATTATAAATAAATAAATAAATAAATAAAGAAAATTTCTAACCATGGCACATAATGACTCTAAACCAATTTCAGAAGCGGGTTCTTCCAGTCTCTTTTTTACAGCTGCTTGAAAATGAACCATTACCTAAAATTAATTATTAAACAGGATCCATTCAAATTCAATTTTGATTAATAGTACAACAATATTATATTAAAATAAAAATGGTTTGATTTTCTATACCTGAATGATGGACAGTGCAATTCTGTATAACATGACATCCGTGCTATTTTCTCTAACAATTTGAACTTGTTCTCCAAGTATTCTAAATAAGTCAATAGCAGCAGGAGTATAAAGTTTTCCTTCATTTGTAAATTTTGATGGTTGTACTTTATCAGCCTCAAGAATATTCAAATACCATTTCTAAAAAAAAGTTATAACAAGAACATAAAAAAATAAAAGTATCAGTAACATACTGACATAACACTGATTTGATAGGAAGAAAAGTGATGATGATGACATAAATGACAAATTTACCCTTGTAGTTGCTTGCATTCTCTCAACATATGAATCCATTAGAGGATTCATTGCACCACTTTCTGAACAAACTTGAGCTAATGACTCATCAACTCCAAGTGCAATAAGGTTTTCTTGGTACTCAACTACCCACCCAGTTACCTGATTTCATTAATAATAATAATAATAATAATAAGTTAATTTATTATAATGATGATAAGAAACTGCATGCAAAATACCTTTAAGATTTCAATATTTGTAATATCATTAGCATGATCACTCAGCAGTCTTAACCACTGAATAAACCTTTCTGTGTACAGATTCACCATGAGCTGAAATATTTCATATCTGCAACAACAATAATTTAAATTAGAAAATAACTAAAAACTACTCGAGCAAAGAATTATAGTGCAAATTCAATGAATTAAATTACCAACCTTGGAGGAAAACAAGGAGCCACATAATCGTATATATCTCCCAGCTCTTCCCCAATCTAAAAATATTTTACCAAAAAATGCTGAGCTGGCAACTATTATCCTTATTTTTACTGCAATTAAATCAACGAGCTCAATGAGAATACCTTTTTTGCTTCTTCTATTGCGCCTTTAAGGTTTTCAAAGACATGCTGTCACAAGAATATTTTTATAATTATATGGTGAAAAAGTACGATACAGCATTGCATAAATAGGTTAAAGAAGTACTTCTGATAAAAGTTTGCTAAATCTTTCTT
Source organism: Stevia rebaudiana (assembly GCA_009936405.2). Classification (NCBI taxonomy): domain Eukaryota; kingdom Viridiplantae; phylum Streptophyta; class Magnoliopsida; order Asterales; family Asteraceae; genus Stevia; species Stevia rebaudiana. Next base: position 485,672 of record WOUH02000002.1, read on the forward strand.
CAACAGCTTTTGTTATATGCTCATAACATTTATCTTTGTATCCTTTTCCTTGTTTTGACTTTTGAACCGCAAGGTTTTTAGAAGATGCAATTGCAGAAGTAGATTTTCTGGATGTAAGGATGGAGTGAAATAAAAAGATAAAATGAGGTTAGTTAATGTGTAAACTTAAATTATAAACAATAATAATATTAATACGTACTTTCCCGATCTGTTAGGATTTGCTACTGATGCCATTGCACCACCACCTTCAGCCTCAGCAGCTTCTTCAGCAACTTGTTCATCCAGAATTTCTTGCATTTCAACAACCCTGTAAGCATAGTAGAACAAGTTAACTGTTTTACTTTATATAAAAAGGTTTCTAAAAGAATCAATAAATATTTATCAAAATAATGTTAATAATGTTGAGTAATAGACATACCTTAAAGCACGTACAAGTGTTTGTGGGCTGCAAATAAGACATATCATGACACTCATAAATCAAAATTTACCAATTAAGAAGCACAACATAATAAAAACAAAACGATCTATTATTAAGATTTAGAAATATGGTAATGAAGGATACAACTGTAAATTAGCATACCTTTCTTTAGCGAGTTCAAAAAAGTTGGAAATATGTGACCATAAGGTCTCTTCAAATGTCTCCCAAGTCCGATCTACTTCTTCAAAATATTCTCTGTAATATTTCCATGTTAAAAATATTAAAACTAATTTGGTGAGACTTGCATTCATACAAAGATCTCTTTGCAAATCTTTAAAATGTAAATATTATAAATCAGATAATTTAATCCTGACCTTAGTCTGCCAACCTCCTCTTTATGAGATCCTGCAGCAGCTAATGCAAACCTCCTCTTTCCATCAAGAGCTGTTAACCTCTGAAAATTATTTAAAAAAAAACAGATCAACGGTCAAGATATTATTTTTGGAACATAAATTTAATTATTAATACTTTGTGTAACATTGCGCATTACCTCATATGTGTTGATGAGCTCTTTATCATCACTTAAAGATTCATGTGCTGCAGCAGCTTCAACAGAAATTGACATCATCCCCTCTACATCCTAATAATGGCATTAATTGTAGTTTGTCACGAGAATCGAATTTAATTGAACATATGATTAGAGAATTGGCTCCATGATTGCATACCTTCAATGTGGTGTTTAAGTTATTTCTTGCATTGCTAAGAAGCTTAATCTGATCATGATTCTCAATTAACGTTTGGCATTCTTGACAAAGCCTGAATATGTAAAGCACTGTAATTAGTCCTAAAGTTAGAGTTAAAAATCAAAATACTTGCAAAATTGACTACAAGTGTCATCAAATCATCAAATGTACCTCTCAATACTAACAAAATTCTCACGGAGATGATTAACAGTCTTCTCAGATGTAGCAAGTGCTTTTAGACCAGCTTGCGCCTGTTCAACCTGTAAATGAAATGCATAAACTTGATAAATCGTAAAGCATTCAACTTCAGCGTTTCATTTAAATATAAATGTTTAGAATATTAATGTTCAGAAATGGAAGACTAAAGTTCAAAGTTTTTCTGCAAAAACGAGATTTACCTGTTCAGCAACCATGGTGCTAAGTTGTGCATCGTTTGCCTGAAACAATGGAAGAAACAGTTTAAGTGAAAGCTAATTCCTTCCATTGTGGATTAAACTTAAACAAAAATCATATTCATAATCCCACTATAAGCAAAAACTTACTAATCTACGCTAGAGACCACTCAAGTTTCATATTCCTAATGAAACTATCAAGTAAAATGGGGATTTGATCCTAATTGCTGCTCCTACTTCAATTAACAAACACTCAGAACGGAAATTAACACAAAAGAGGATTCATGGTAACCTGTTGGCGTGCAATGTAATCGGCCTTGATTGAAGAAATGGATTGCAGAAGTTCAGGAAGCGGCAAGAGCTTCGCAACCTCGCGAACTGCAGCCTCCTTAGCTTCGATTCCTAGATCTTCGACCATCATCTTGTCTGAAATTATGAACAGTGTAAACTTGTGAATCTGCTATTTTCTTATATACAGAAGCTTCTAGAGATCTCAAACGTACAGGATGGATTAGATCACGGTAGAGAGATCGTATTATAGTTTTAAGTTCATCAGATCTCCTATATGGTATATCATAGATGTATAGAGATCAACAAGTCGTTTTGATTGAAAATTGGGGGAGAATTATGTAGCAGGATCTGGACGAATTGTAGATTAACAATAGCGAGTAGCGAGAAACTCACTGTTTCAATTTGAAGTGATATAAAGATTACAGTGGTGGCACCGGTGCCGGCAACGATGGGCGGTGGACGGCGAAAAATTCCGGCCGACTGATAGAAGATGTAGATATGAAGATATCCGTCGTCTGTTTCAACTGAGTTGATTTTTAAAAACTCAGTTTTCCTTCTCTTTTCTTTACTTTTCTTTTGTTTACTTTTGATTTTCAATTTTGCAACACTTATTATATAAGTTTGTTAATACAAATACTCAATATAGTTAATTTGCCAAAATCGTCAATAAAGTTTACATAAACTCTAACTTTCAATCTAACATAAAAAATTGATGTTATTTTCGTCTGTGTTCGTTCAAAATACTGACAATATCGTCCTTATGTAAGTTTAATGTTACAAAATTTATAAAAAGACTATAGTGCCCCACAATAGTTACCAGGTTTCGGCTCTCACGTATCAAGTTTTATACATGGTCCATAAACTGTTTGCCTCCAAAATTTAGATTGAAGGGGCAAAATGACAACTATGTCGTTAGTACCAAAGGGGTTTCACCTATTTCTACACGCTTTGAAGGTGTTAAATGGATTGGAAACTTATTCTAAACGTGTCAAATGTGTTAGATGGGTTAGAAACCCATTTAAACGGGTCAAAGGTTTCAAATGGGTTGGAAGCCCATTCTAAACAGGTTAAGTGTGTTAAATGAGTTGTAAACTCAGTTTAAAGAGGTCATGGCGTTAAAATGGGTTGGAGGCACATTCTAAAAATTCTATTATTCTATGCATATGAAAGTTGAAGTTTGTTGTTTTATTAATTTATTTAAACTTCCTAAAGGTTTTGTACTAGCTTTATACGTATAGAAAGTCGAAGGATTGAATTATAATTGTAATTAAAATAAAATAAAAGTGAATGTGGTATATAGGGAAGGTTTGGTTGACGCTTGGTAGTAGGGAAAAAAATACGAACACAACAGAGAGTAGTGACTATGTGAAGTTGGCGACTAAAAGGAAAAAACTCAACATCAGGTTGGTGCCATTAGTCTTGGTTAAGGCTCAATTTATCATATTCTACTTGATTAGGACTCCAAATGAATCTTCTATTATTAGCTCTTAATCACCATGGTTGAATGGTTGAAGTTGGGTTAGAACTAAGAGTTCGTGAATAACAAAATTAGGGTTGACGTTGGGTATTAACTATAATATTGCATGTGTTTTCACAATTTTGCAAGAACTCATATTAGGGTCCATATTGTTTGATTCACGGAAGATGAAATTGATTGATTGTATGTATTGTATGAAATTTATTGTTGGAATTTTGTTAAATATATAATAGGAAAGATGAAAATCATTCATTCTTTTTTTTCCGAAGAAAGAATGACAATTTTGATAAACAAGAAAGTAATATCAGACAAAGTTGTAGCTATAATTTTAGGTACTCATATTTTTTCAAATTTTCCATGTCTTTGTTAAAACATGTGTAGTTTTTTGTGTGTAACATTGGTCATTTGAAAGAATGGAACAAATTTATATATAGAGAAGTTTTATTGTTTGACTGACTCGACTCGAATCAACAACCCGAACATATAAACCGACATACGTGATAGGAAAAAGAATATTATGTGTCCTGTGACTTTAGCCCCCTATACGTTTATTTTTAAGCTCCACCAATACATGCATACAAATGGTGTAGTTTTAGTTCTCCTTAAGATATATATGATAATTTTTTATTGTAAAAGAAATAAAATTATAAATAAGAGTTGACTATGAAAGTGGGGTCTGTTCGGCCCTTTTCTCTCTTTGGTTTTCGGCCCATCTAACTAAATATTATTTTGGGCTAAGCTATAACCTAATTATATATCTCACAAATTAACAACAGGAAATGATAAATGTTGTTATGTTATATTACATATTTCATGTATTACTGTATTACATACCAAGTTATATTGTATATAACTTAACATATAGAGGTGTTACAATATGTGTACCGTATATATTTTCTAATTTAATATATAACATCGTAAAAATGTTTTAACACTAAAAAATAATGACACAGTAAAGACTAAAAAGAAAAACCAAAAAGAAATTTTGTTTGCAGACCGTATCAGTGTTAGCGGCGATTTACCGGTTGGTAGGTTAGCAGGTTGTAAACTACTGGTCGACTTGTAAATGTATTATAAACCATTTGTAAATATATTATATATGTAGTGAAGCAGCTCATAGGTTGTAAAAATGTTTCTTAAACAAGTTAGTTAAATGTATGAAATTTTAAGCTTACATGTATTTAATTCTCATTGAACTATCACTCTATCAGCCACCTTACTTACAACTTAGTCCGAGCTCGATCTATCGTTTGTCAAGCGTGATTTAAGTGAGTTAGACATGTTTAAGAGCTTCTTGTTTTTTGATTGGTCCAAATTATTTCATGAATTGTTGCGGTAAAAAATGAATACGTATGTATTAAGTAGGAATTTCAGTATAAAATTTCATAGGATTTGTAGGAGTCACAAACAATAAAATAAATGCTCTTATTTCTTTAATAGATCGAATTACAATACATGAAAATAGAACAGAATTACAATCAAATGAACAATTACAGTAATATAAAATACTAGAACTAAAGGCTGAGGATTTCTGTTCAACAGAGGTCCCTTGAAACATATTTCAAGCCTCCCAGGTGAACTAGTGCAAAGTGCGCAATCAAAACGCCAGATTTCGAGTAACCCAAGTATAACAACTGACGGTTTTCCAGTCCGTTTATGATCCGATTCCGGCCTTGTATTATTTGTGATCTAGTTATTACCATAATGTAATATAGTAATTTTGTAAAATAAAGATTACTATTACATTAGAAATCCTATTTAGATTCATTTGAGTGTAAGCGGAATTTCAATTCGAGCGACGG
>WOUH02000002.1:490894-501483 GCA_009936405.2 Stevia rebaudiana
TTTTAAACTGTTACTTAATAAGATCTGGTCTACTTAGACTTTTTGATTTCTGGGTTGTTCTTGCTATATTACAAGGTCATCCTTTAAAGTTGGTGTGAATTAAAGATGCATGTGCTAGATCGTCTAAGAGTGTTGGTTGTATGACTGATGGTGGGGTTCCTTTAATTATCTGATGCTAACGTATTAGGCAACTTTCAAAAGGCTCCTTTTCTACAAATTATACTAAAAATGACGACCTTAGAGTTTTGAAGGTCTCGGGTTAGGGCTGTTAATTGATGTACCTGTTTAATAATGAGACTTTGAGATTGATAAAAACATGTAATAATGATATTTATTTCTTTAAAATTTTGAAATTATAGAGGTTATAATAATATTAGTAATAATAATAATACCATGTTGACTAACATCCAAAATAACATTTTTTGAATTAACTTATTCTTTTGTAATCTTCTAAAATTAGTTCTAAAATTTAGTGTTCTGAATTATATATTAAAAGTATCAATGATCTTTCGCTCAAAGGGAGACGTAGGCTTAGTTTGAACTTCCTTTGAGGTCCTAAGCTTGAATCTTTGGTAGCGTACTATCCAAGATAAATCTATGGGTTATAAAGATGGGAATTTAAACTCGGGCATGGATTAATATAGCATGAAGTACTGTGTATTAAATAATTAACGTTAAATAATTAACGTTAGTATGTCAGACCCGTGTAAACCCGTCACAGCGCGCAGGTCCTATTTCTAGTTTGTTTCTCAAAAGAACAAACGATCATACCCAAATTTTTTTTTCGAAACCAACCAAATCGATCTAAATCATACCTAAAAATTAATGGAAAACAAGTCCTTGTTCAGACAGAATATATTAAATTATATCGAAACAACTAAACTTTATGTTCTTCTTGGGATTACAGACACAGATTCATATTTCTTGAAGTCTATCCTTCACAACCAACAAAAATTACCCAAATTTAAAAGAATTAATAAAAAGATTTAAAAACCCAAAAAAAGAAAAACAAAAAAAAAATGACTTTCCAAAATCAACCATCAATGTATCCTCAGGTTCCAACCTTTTTATCTACACACATTCACTGATAAATACTTCTTCATCTTCATCCTCATCCTCTGTTTCTTCAATCACAATCCAACCCGCAAACTTCCAAAACGATCCCACCATGATCCAAAAACGGGTTGATCCGAACCCACAAAAGCGAGAAAATCGAAGCCAATAAAATGGACCACACAATGAGAATAGTCGGAACACTGTTTTGTTTTCCCATCATACCTTTAAGGAAAGGGTAAAGATGTAAAATCACCCATATGGCGAAGAACAACCGACCGAAAAGCGGACCCCACGAATCGTACCCGTTGCTAATTGCATCCGATATCCCGACAATCACACCGACTATGTTGATGATCAAAAGGGTTAATGGTGGGATTAAAAGTGTTGTCCATTTGAACATATAAAGCTCTGAAAATTCACCATCATCACCCGCTTTTGAGGTGACTGTAAAAGCGGTGTTGACTCCTGCTAACACTTTTAGAAGACCTTGAAAAAGAGCAAAAAGATGAGCGGAAACGCCACCGATTACCCAAAATTGTTCGTTTCTCCATAAATCGTCGATCCCGACACCGCCCCATTGAATTTCTAAAATACTTGTGACCGCGATGGATATAAACATGAGCATGAAAAGAATGCTGGCGTAATTGCTTATCTGCAAATGACAGTTGCACAAGTTAATTAGGTAGTTAATCCATTTACTTGTTTGTTAATTTGGGTTTACTGTATCTCTAACAGTCTAACGGGTCAACCGGATGAAATCAGCGAGAGAAAAAAAAGTCTAAAAGGAAACGGGTGAGTCGAAAGTTACTCAAAGTGTACTTCAAACGCGAAAAACATAAAAAGCTTTTCGAGTAAATAATCATATTTTTAAAAAACTTTTTTTTATGTTAATTATATTTGAGACACAACTTATGCCCTAAAAAATTAACTTTTTTGGACTAAAAGTTTCTTGGTATAAAAAACTTTGAAAAATCATTTAGGTTTATAGTATTATATTTTGAAATATTATTATTTTGTTAATCATAGTAGAGACACTGATTATGTTTTATTTAAAATTAAAAGTTTTGGACAAAAAGTGGTTTGAGTAAACCTGATCTAGTGTGTACTACAAAGTACCCGTCTTTAACGGGTTACCCAACCCGGTTGATGCATACAAAGGATAAGAACGTCTTGACCCTGACCCGTTTAGACTTGCAAAAATACGGGTCGGGTTGACATGCAACCTTTTTCTAATTTTTTATTAACTAGATAATAAAGTGATTTAGGAGGTTGTATACATTAAAAAAAACTTTGGAGAATCAATCTATTTGCCTAAATTTCACAAAATGATAATTCGAACCAAGTAAATAATAATAATAATAATAATAATAATAATAATAATAATATAATAAAATAAATATAAATATAAATTCTTACCTCAGGAACAATAAACTTCCCGGTGAGTAGACAAACAGCCGGAAGTGTACAATAAGCAAGCAACGGGACGGATGTTAAGGGATAAACAACCGAGTTTATATATGAAAACCTTTCTAACGGTTTCAAACCGCACCCATAACCGTACCATATTGGACAATGTCGGCTCAACAAGATTTCAACCGACCCCAGGGCCCACCTAAGAACTTGGTGAAGACGGTCCGAAAGATTAATGGGAGCCGAACCCTTAAATGCGGGTCTTTTTGGAATGCAATAAACCGATCGCCAACCGTGACAATGCATCTTGAAACCCGTAAGAATATCCTCTGTAACCGACCCGTAAATCCAACCAACCTATTTTCAAATCCAAATTAGTTACATACCTTGAATAATATCAAAAACACACTAATTATTTCTAAAAACTTTTAAAAAAAATGGACAAACCATTTAGACCCGTTACTTGTAATGGGTCGATCTGGGTTATATAAACATCCTAAACCGGTTTATTAATAAAAACGTATATTACTCAAGGACCCTGATTTATTTATAAAACATAAATACTTAAAAGTTCGTAAACGAGAAAATGTTTTGGACACGACTAATATAAATAATCACCACTTTCACAAACCATGGTTTGACCCATTACCAAAACAAACCCGACCCGCCCATTTTACAATATATAATTTATTATAGTTTTCACATACCTCTTTTCCCCATTCAGTTTTATCTTCATAACCACAACTTATCACATGGATGGCTTCTTTCAATAGTGATGCTGACGTGGCACCCGGAGGCACACCACCGTCTTCCAAAAGCGTTGAAGCAATAAACACCGGAGATTGACCAAACTTTTTCTCAAACTTTATTTGAGGCATAAGCGATGACTTTTCACTATCTATTCCTACAAAAACACAATAATAATATTAAAAAAAAATATTTTTTTTATTATTCTACATTACCATAAATAAAATTTCTTAAAATTGGACTCGTTTAAACACACTACTTACCTTCGATTCCTTCTTCGATATTCTCCAACGCGTGTATTTGAATCGCGGTCTCTTTGTTCTTCTTGCTCTTAGTTGACTTTTCCTTTGACTTTCCTTTCGCTTTCTTCTTTCTTGATGAGCAACAACAAGAAGTCAACCATTTCGGAAAGCAATTACACGTTTTACCGGGTGGTTTCTTCTTTTTCGGGGCATCGTAACCGTACAACGCTTGTCTCCTAAACACACAACCGGTTCCAACGTATATTGGCCCTTGGATTCCATCTAATCCTTTCATATTGATCTAAACATAAAACAAAAATTAGGATGATTACATGATATAAAGATTTGACTATGAAAAGTCAAAGGGGTTGGTACATACATCGAAGAACACAACGTTTCGATTTGAGTATCTATCGTGACGATCAATCCCATCGAATCTTTGAGGAAATTGAACATAACAAATTTTCTTTCCTGATGTGGGGTCCATCATGAAACACATGGATTCTCTTAATGCTTTGCTGTTGTTTATGTAGTGATCACAATCGACATTAAGCATATAAGGTGCATTTGATATGACAGCCGACACACGAATCTTCAAGAAAACAAAAAAAATGTCAAAAGTTAACCTTTAAAAGTACGCATAAATACGTAAAGTTGTAAATACGAAGGTGGTATGACACACGGGTTGGAAAACATGTCAAAATAATAGATTTTGGTACAGGTTTTGATGACTTGGGCCCGATTTTCTCCAATTTTATAAAAAGATAAAATAATTTTTTTTTATGTTGTGATTACAAGAAAAAAATTTATTACAATAAATATCTAGTTTTTTAATTAAAAATCTTTAGGAATAAACCACCTAAAAAACTTCAGACTTAAAACATATAATTCAATACATGATTTCTTTTTTAATTTACCCATTTGACCCGTTTAAAAGTATATGGGTCAAAATCGCCATATCTCAATAAAAAATAAGAAAATAAATAAATATATACCAAAGCATTCATAGCACCAGCTTTCTTGTGGTGATCAAATCCAGGTCTCTTTTCACGAGAAACATATACAAGACGCGGTAACTCATTTCCTTCTATATCATGGACACCGTTATTCCCAAGAAAAACCTATTTTTAGAAAATAAATACAAAAATTCAATAATCTTAATTTATATCCAAATTTAAAAAAAAAAAATCAAGTAAAATACTTACTTGAATCATTCCCGGATGATCCCTAACATCGTTTCCGGGCCATGGAGTACCATCTTGCATTGTCCATCCTTCTTCCGGAACCTTTTGCGCCATTGTAACGAGCCCGTTTATTCTTATCTTAAACTCTTCATATTCCCTCTGTGTTACAATAAGTTTATAATTATTAATACATATTAAATTAATCACCAAAGCAAGAAAAAACAAGCTCAAACGGTCAAACTTTTGACCTTGTATTCGAGTTTATGACAAAAAATGACTAAAATTTGGACAAAAATGGTCACTTCGGCACACGCATAAAGTCTAGTGTTTAATTCCTATTTCTAGAAGTCAATTACTCTAAAGTCAACATGTTTGACTCGAAAGTCAAATGCAAATATTCTTACTTTCATTGCACGTCGTTCTCGGACAAATGATGGATGTACTTTGTCTTTAAGGTAATCAACCTTTTCGGCAAAATACCATTCGGGTGCACGCGGTTCGATGTTAAACTTCTTGCAAAACGGGACCCACTTTCTTGCGAATTCAGACGTTTCTGAGAGCGCTTCAAACGTAAGCATGGCAGCACCATCATCAGAGACGTAGCATGCCACCTTGTCCACTGGATAATCAACCGCCAGAATGGATAACACCGTATTGGCGGTAATTAGTGGCGGTTCTTTCATTGGATCCACCGTACTCACAAAAACATCAACAGCAGCCAGTTCAGATGGTTTTCCCTCTTTCTCATACCTAATACATAATTTCTTTATGATTAATCTCAAAATAATAACAAATAATATTCAACAAATAAAAAATAACATTTATAATTTCAGGGAAGTATGTAACAGAAACAAAGTTACAACTTTTTCATAATTTAACAACCAATTTCGAATCATGGCACCGTAATTTCATTTTAATAAATACGCATATGCTGCATGGCATCTAATGCAACCTTTGACAACTTATGTATATTTTATTTTCTTTAAAAAGATCAAATTTTAAAGCCTGAAAATAATTCTTTGGGACTTTTATTCAGATGTTTTTTTATTCTTTTTTTTTTGCGTATGTGCCTATGTGGCATTGAATGCAAGTGGCTGGAATGTCATCAATCGGTGACACATCAGCAACTAAAATGTAAAAACAGTTAAGATGAGTTTAGTTGCTAATATCAGTAATAAGCTGGCTTCTATAAACCGCCTAATGGCCGTAATCTAAAGTTAATTTATTCAAGTGTTTTCAATCTCCTAAATTGGTTATTTCAAACAATTTAGTTAACACATTCACAAAATAATTGAATATAAATGTTGGTGACCAACTCACCCATTTTTGCACCTTTACTCACTTTTCTTTAAATAAAAAAAAATGTAAGTTTAAAAGGGTAGGGACCACATACCTTAATGACAACCGATCAAGGTAAGTTTCACGCTCAATTGGGAACCATTTTGGGAATTGATCAAAGATCCATGAAACCGCAAACCATATCTCACAAATAACAGATATGAGCCATAACGCGTATGCATCATTAACAGGATGTAGGATTCTATAGTGAAAAAAGAGACCAAGAATCACCATCCGAATCAATATTACCATTCGGTATGGATTTATCTTGCTTGAAGAAATTGGTAACTTTCTTGAAAGTGGTTGTCTTCCTTCATCCATCCTATACATACATAACAAATCATAAATTTCTAACAATTGCACCTTCAATGCATGTGTTTACATATATACATATACATATACATACACATATACACATGCATATGCATGTGATTGCATAAATGCATGAATGTGTTACTACAAGTCTATAACAAGTACGACAATGACACATACACTTTACTCAAACAATTCATTTGGCACATAGTTTTACTTAAAAGTGTCTAACTACAATGAAATGCCTAATATACCCTTCTAAAATAACAAAGAAGGAATCTTGGAAAACCAGTATATCTATAACTTTAATAATTAACTCGTATATCTATAACTTTAATAAATAACTCAAGCCATCACATGACATAAATCTAGCTCACTAAGATTTTTTCCCCACTTCTTTTCATTTTCAGTTTTAATGTTTTATTACCTACTTGAAACTATGAATATCGTTTTATAATTTATATATTTCAAGTGCTAACTATTTAATGTTTCCTGTATTCAACCCGTATAATACAAAGGTTTTCAATCTAGTTACCTAAAATTTTTAACAAGATCATAGATTATGAAGATAATCAAGTAACTTGTTGAATACAAAAGCTTTTGTCATTATCTAGATAAAAGAATTGTTTTTTTTTAAAGCAATCTACTATAACTCAAGAACTAAAGTAAAAAAGCATTAATTAAGATCAAATGATAAAGTAAAAAAGAATGTACTTTGGCATATCAGGATCATCAAGATCTCCATCATTATGGCCTCCACCACCATCACCTTGATGTTTAACCATTTGTAATTTATCATTTTGCCTTTTTCTCCATTCTTCCATTCTATCTTTCCATGCAACGGTTCCATACCCGTAAACCGCCAAATCTTTCTTAGGATCCATGGGTCGAGGTGGCACTAAAAGATAAACAACCAACTCGTGAAAATTAATTCAAGAAAGCTACAAAGATTGAAACTTTACATTTGATTGAAAACAAATACTTACACGAAACCGACGAAGCAGTGTCAGAAAACGGCATAGGATGAACTCGCTTTGCCCGATTCATAAATGGTGGGATGATTAAAGCATGCTTGTCGGCGGAAATCCCATCATCCTATAATAAAAAAAAAAAATTAATCACATTAACTAACCGAAAGAAAATCACGAATCTTGACTTTGACCAATGATCACATGAACTTGCATCGCCTTCATATTCTATTACAACTTTGGTAATGAAGTTTGCAATTTGAAATCACTAATCCCAAATTGACCAATGACCTTATGGTGTTTTTGTACTAAAAGTTCAATACTTTAAAATAAAGTCATATATTAAAAAAAACTTATGCAAGTCATAGATTAAACTTTAAAGAATTTATACCTCTTGACCATAAGTAAGAAGAGGTATCTCGGGCTTCAGAGTAGCGGCATCCACCTCTGAAGGGGTGCCAAAACCAGACCCGTTAGATGCACCCCGCCCCATATTAAGGCGGGATGAAAGAACCGCCTCATTTGCAAGATCAAATTCATTGTCCAAATCATCAAATCCCTCTTCATCTTCATCACCATCAACTCGTGGACTCCCTAACCATGATCCAACTTATTATTTCTCACAAAATCTTTAAAATTAAATAAAATTTAATACAAGAAAGGCGATTATCGCTACCTTTGATCCGTTTAAATCGAGTTTTGCATTGAGGGCAAGATTGATTACCCTCTCTTCTTTCATATTCATAACAAGGTCTACATATTGGAAAAGCACATTCATTGCAAGCAACAAATGGTTCACCATCAACCGTTATTTCAATCTCATCACCACAAATTTGGCATATTTGTCCACTTAATTCTTTTACAGAAGTCACCTGTCGAAATATAAATACTAAAATTAATATCAAATCAAAACGCGCAAGCGTTTTGGCAACGGTAAAGTTGGTTCCATGCGGGTTCGAGCCATGAAAACAGACTCTTGCGAAAATACATAAGGATGCGAACATCATACCCAAATTGGTCAAACAACCCCCGGACCCACGCATCCTCGTGCACCGGGTTTACCCTTTTTTATTAAACTCAGATCAAGAAGTCAAACACCCAGTAAAAAGTTTTAATTATAAAGTCAACTAAGGTATGAAGATCTTAAGCCATAGATCTCAAATAAACACAAATTTTAAGCTCAAATCTAGATGAATTGTGTTATATAAAACCCAAATCTAGCATGCGTACAGTAATTATTATCCAAAATAGTAATTTCTTGAGCACAATTCTAGCCACCGACAGCAATAAATACATAATATGTCTTAATTGACTACAGAAACTTAAAATCAAGCATTCCAATTTCCAAAATGCACAGAATTCAATCTAAAGGTTCAAGATTTTGCAAATTAAGCAATAAATTGAGGTAAGATTTGAAACCCAGATCAAATAGACAAAGATTTAGATTGTCAATTTGGGGATTTGGGAATTGAAGCTTACTCTTCCAACTTCATCCGCATTGATTAGAACAAATTCATTCCGATTGTGTGAACCAGCTACAAGCCTGCCTTTGGTATCCATTGAATCTCACACAAAACACACACCGATTTCACACATAAACACTTCAAGAAACACACACTTGAGAGATACCCACTTTCACAAGGTTAATTTCTGGAGAAACCCCATCAAGAGATCAAGAAAGTTGAGAGCTTTCTCTCACTATCTTCCTGTTTCTCTCTCTACACTTGTGTGTATGTGTGTGTGTTCTTTCTCTGATCCCTCAGATTATTAAAACCCCCATCAATGATATAAACCAAACCCACATTATAAAAAGACTGAAAATGAAATGTAAACAGCAAATACGTTTAGAATTTTTGTAAAATATTAAAGAAAAGATAAAACCCACAATAATTTATTAAAATAATCAATTGGTGGTTTTGATTGATTCTTTTCTTGATGGAGAGAAATAGAACCCAGTTGGGGTTGGTTAAAAATTAAAACTTTTAGAGAGAGAAGAAGATGATATATTGCGCTAGATTTCTAGAGAGAGAAAACCAAACGCTTATCGCAGAAGGAACACATACATACACAGATCGGTTTGATGATTCTAGTGAGATAAAGTAGAGTATGAGTTGTAATATGGAGGAAGTGGGCCCCGGGTGATGTGATTGTGGTGGAGGGGGTCCGGCGAGGGTAAAATGGTAATTTCAGAATTTGCAAATCGTCGGTTTGAACTGTCGGTGGGGTTTTGAAAAGATTAAATGTTTCAGATTGAATTGGTGATTTAAAGAAATCTATATCTTGAGGTTGAGTGTGGTGGTTCTCCGACGGTGGTGGTGGCGGCGGCGTTGGCTGGGTATTAGCGTTTACCTTTTTTCTACTGTAAAAGGAGAGAGATAATTTACATATTGGATATACATATAAAAATCTTGTATGTAAACATTACACATAAGAGTTAGAGCTCAAGACATATTTGGGTCACGTGCAATCCATATGCTTAAGTTTTCTAGATTTATAATTTTTTTTAACCGATTGGGCAAGCTTCTTTTTCTTTGGAACAACGAATAGATGGTCATCCAGTCTTCTTATAGCGAACATGTCAGCCTTACACCTAAAAGCGTGACGACCACATCCCACCAATCCAAGAGGAAACTCAATTTGTAGGAAAACACCCAGACTCACCCAATAGCTTTTTTTAATACTCTGAGTGAGGCTCCGACATGAGACCTCTCATTTGAGAAGTACCTAAGATATCATTAGGAAAAATGCCCTTTAATGATTGGCCAAGCTTCTACCGTTAAAAACAAAATCTCTTACAATCAATGTCTTTCCGGAACTGGACCACAGGTCGAACCTGTTTCTTACCGGTCAGAGATGGTCGGACCAAATTTAATTACGAATGATTTTTATATATGTATACAAATAAATATATGTAAAGTTATAAAAATAAATATAAACAAATAATAAACAAACCGTTCAACTACCGCTTTGACCATCGGTTTTCTGGTTCGACCACCAGCCGACCGGCCAGCCCAAAAACGATTTCAACCCCCTAATCGACCGCCCAGCCTATTATTTCCGGTCCGCTCGGTCCGGTTTTTGAAAAACATTGCTTAAAATTTTAACCCAATGTCGGGTGGTCCTACCATTTTAGGAGGAAAAACCTTGAGGTAAACCCTTTTGACTCATATCTTAAACATCTTGTCACACCCTGCCGGTGGCGGAAACACCGGCGTGACCTCATGATTGTTCAATAGCTCAATGGTTATTGATAATACGTTTCATAGATTAATTAATCAAGATTTACATTGTTTTTCATGTCGAATTACAATCAAACTAACATCTTGCAAAAT
>WOUH02000002.1:509186-526000 GCA_009936405.2 Stevia rebaudiana
AGAGTTAAGATAAACATTAAGATAACTGTATGCGTCAATCATAGGATCCACAATGAGTAAATCATTGATTGCCACCTAAAAAGGCTACAACGTGTTTATGTTTTACATGGTATGAGCCATTCAGTTGCTCATGAATTAAGCGTCTTTTATGAGAAACCGTTTAATTTTTCTATTAAAATAAGATAACATATACTTTTTTTTATTAAGAATTTCGATAACACAATACTAGCACATGCAATAGAGTCTATGAAATATTTCATAATAGCGAATATGTAATGCATACATAAACATTTGAAAAAAATTTAAAACCAGTGTTTTCAACCAGCGCTAATATTAATCGAACCAAAAAATCCAAAGTTTTGCTGAAAGAATTTCATATTTACGTATGTGAAAACGTTTCTCGAGGTATAACTGTTGGAATAGTTCATATTGATGGAGCCACAGACTGAGTTTGAACTTGTAAGAAAAATGAGTCTTTTTTTTATGTAAATATATAATTAAAGAAATAGGAACGATACTTTGGTTATTTGTAGGAAATGTAACACAATACTTAACACCAAAACAGAAAAACATACATTTAAAATAAATTTTTTTTTAACGAATTGATTCATACCGGTGTCTTTAGTGAAACTTAGACAATGAGCAAACCAAGTCATTGAGTTAATGGCTAGGGCTTTGTGTTCAATACACGTCCCTTAAGAGAGATTTCAGCTTTTCTATAAGAGGACTCGTTCGTCTTCAGTGACACATTGTTGGAGATGACTCTCATACCTGTAACAACACCAAGCCTTTTTAGTGTTTTCCTTGTTTTTGTTTTTGTGTTCATTCTCCCTTGATTTGTGTGTATGAAGTGTAAAATCCGTTTTTATTATAATTATATAACAAATTCCATACCAATCCTATAATCACACAAAATAGTAACTAAAGACTTTGTTTAAAATCGTAATAAAGAAAATTAAAAGAAAAAAAAACCGATTTAAGTGATGAATAAAATTGTCATAATAGCTTATGACTTTTGTTGAAACTGTTAAGCATTAACCGAGTAGTTATACTCATGAGCAAGAGTAACTACGTTGCAATCAGAGAATTAAAAAGATGTCGGCGGTAGCAGGCGAGTTATTTGCCCCATAAGTGGGAACTGCTGGCTTTGCAACACACGAGCAATGGAACCATGAGCTAGTAGTAGCAAGTAGAACCGTTGCCCCGCCAGTTGCACTACACACGCTCACCCACAACTCCATGGCAACCTTTCAGTTATTCGAGTGTGCGAAGTGCATAGTTAAAACTTAAAACATAATATTGCCCACTCTATGTCTACGTGTGCAAGTTAGGGTGCCCTACATGTGTCACCCTCTTTGGAAACAACAAATACGAAGGACTCCTTATAAGCACTTCAAGGTTTATTTCACGTTAATATGAGACTAACAGGTTAATAAACAATCCAAAACACTATTGTTGTAGCTAAACGATGTCAATTCTTTAACATTATATTTCAAAATTCCAACCTCTTGATAGAATTAGCAAATATGGGATAAATGCGTTAGATAATTTCAAAAAACTTCTATAGTTTTACCACAAGTGTTAGCCATTTCAAACAACACCGGATTAAGACTATGGTAACCACATGGAGTATAAAAAACTGTAGAATTAATATATAGAAATCTCCTTTGTACTCCTTAAGTTAATGGGTTACAACTTGTATATGAAATTAAATTTGTAAAATGGATTGGACCCAATTTAAATGTTTGGATGTTTAGCAAATTTGTAATCATGTAAGGTTAATTAAAGTAAAAAATTCACTGTAAATTACATGTTTTTATTATAATTTATTTTACAATACAAATTATCTTTATTCAAAATTTTGGGACCGAAAAATGTTCTCCCATTAATACGCCAACATTCTTTATGTTCACTTGGTTACGTTACCATCACATTGGTTTTATTCTCTTTCGACGAATATTAACTGCATATAATGTTTTGATTAATTATAGTATGTTTTCCTACAGCTGAATCATAGCTTTTATTATAAAAATTAGTTATTATTCGATATCCCTATAGAAATAATCATCCAAGCACAAGTTACAATTCACATATCATGATTTATCACCCCAAAGAAAAATAAATAAAAAACCAATCATGAAACGATCATACAATCTACAATAAAATGAATCACTTCTAAATACAGTATACAACTCTTCATGCACAATGTACAACTGACACATCACTGCATCTAATTACCCTAAACATACCACAACACACCTTAAAACCATAAATCTTTTCTCAAGATAAACCCTTATTTCGTGTTGCTCAAAACCATGAACATAATGAATGAAATGTCGAAAAATACCATGACGTATCGATGTTGTAAGAATGAGGACACAAATCTTATATAATACATTCTTTATGCACCACAACCGCAATATAATCCAATTTGAGTGAAAAACCATTGTAAAGGGTTTGGATAATCGTCATCTTCTTGCTTTAACGGTGGTGTTGATGACAGCGGCATATCTGGCGGCAGGTGGCGGTGAAATGCATCGACTGCGTTCGCAACACCATCTTCGTTTTCTAATAGCTTTGCTAGATCCATTGCTCGAGTTTTCACCTATGAAAATTAAAGCATTTTAATTAAGTTATTTTTAGACAATATTAAGTTTGAGGGAAGTATCCGACTACATGTTAAATGTCTAAAATGCCCTTTAATAATCATAATAAAAGAATCTTTAATTACGTACATAATCCATGTGGTTTAAGCAAAGTAACAGATTTGGGTACTAAGGTTTGACGGTCACGAGTTTGTGATTAGTGATATCAATTTCGTAACAAATTTTGGGTATTATAGCTAACTTCCATTAACGTTTCCGCTAAATTAGAATAAATGACCAAAATACCCTTTGAGTGTGACTATTCTTGCGTGGTCAATAATAATCTGAACTATCACTTTGGCCGAGAATAATCCCAACTATCATTTTAGTTGTCGGTAGCAATCCTATAAGCAAAATTATTAAAGATTTCTACTTGATTTCCTATTAATTTCTATCAAAGTGATAATCATAAATTAAATAAAAAAATGCTCAAGTAAAATCGAGTGAAAATCATTTGTAAATCAAGTGGAAATCTTTGATATTTTTGCTTCTGGGATTGCTATCGGCAATTAAAATGATAGTTGGGATTATTTCCGGCCAAAGTGATAGTTCGGATTATTATTGGCCAATGAGTCATAGTTTGGATTATTAAAATCCAATTTGCCTACTTAAAATTGATTGTGTATTCTTGCGTTCCTATGGTTGTAAATAGGATAATTTTATTGTTTAAAAGGATAATAACCATAGAGAAAATTTAACTTTTTAAAAAGATATATATATAGGGTAAATATAATATGAAACCCTCTCGAGTTGAAAAAACCCACGAAACTCTAAAGAACGCTTGAAAACTCTAAATTAAAAAAATTATTATTATTATTATTTTTTAAAAGGCTCACTTTTAAATGCAATTTCGTCACTTTTTATTAAAAAAAGGAAAAAGCACCGAGTACTTTTTTTTAAATATCCCTAAAATAAAAAAAAAACCGTTAAAATTTCAGCGAAAAAATTTGTTACATATGTTACAATCTCTGAAATTTGTAAAAAAAAATTTAAAAACTACTCGGCGCTTTTTTATAGTTTTTTCACCAAAAGTCTTAGATTTTAATGTATAATTTATATAAAAAATATGAAGTTGTAAAAATTAAAATTCGAAAAAAGTCATTACATATGTTACAAAAAGTGGGTTTCGGGGGTTTTTTCAACTCGAGAGGGTTTTCATATTATCCATCCCGTATATATATATATATATATCTATATATATATAATTAGTGTAAATATATTATGAAAACCCTCTCGAGTTGAGAAAACCCTAGAAACTCTAAAGAACGCTCAAAAACTCTAAGTTAATATTTTTTTTTTAAATAGGCTCTTTTAAATGCATTTTCGTCACTTTTTATAAAAAAAAATGAAAAAGCGCCGAGTACTTTAAAAAAAAAAATACCCCTAAAATAAAAAAAACCTGTTTTTCAGCGAAATAATTGTAACATATGTAACATTTTACATATGTTACATGTGTTACATTTTCTGAAATGATCTCAGCCATCCAATCTCAAGATCAACGGCTATAATAGGGTTTCTAGGGTTTTCTCAACTGGAGAGGGTTTTCATATTATCCTTCCCCTATATAAAGAATAAATATTTGACTGACCTCTGGCTGTAACATGAAATCTATTGCAACTGAAAGTGCTTCAACAGTGAGTTGAGAAATTGGTATTGGATTTGGACCTAATCCTCTATGATATATTCTATCACCCCAAAAATATTGATCTCCAAAAAATGGAACAATAGTTGTAGGACACTGCAATAATAAAACATTATATAACATTAATAAACAAAATATAACCAGTTTACAATGTATTTTAGTAGCTTATGTGACAAACGTAATAAATACTAGTATGGACCCTAAAATGTTGAAAAATGAAAATGTGGTCCTTAAGATGCTGCAAAATAGATGTGTGGACCCTAAAATGATTATTATGATGTATAAATCATGAAATGGAATTTGCCTCAAAACGTCAACCAAAGAAATTAATACCAAAATAGTTAAAAATTTATATTTCACCCATTTCATTAAATACAATTTATAATGTGACTGTTATACCATTTCTAACTTTTTGTTAATAAATATAATATTATAGCATGTTTTAAGGGAAGGGTATGTATGTCACAATTTTTAACTTTTTGTTGATATATATAATATTTTAGCATGTTTTGAGGGAATACATGAGATTATCCCTAAAAATATATATATATATATATAGCCTAAAATATTACCCCAGCTCTCAATCCTGTAGCAGTTGTTCCAGCACCTCCATGATGAACCTGCAAATAATATTATTATTTTTTTGCATTTAGATCCCTTGGGTGTTAAAAAAATGTCATTGATGGTCATTTCACATTAAAAGTTGACTACAACTTAACGGTGTTAGTAATCTGAATGAAAATGACATGTTTCTTAAACCTTGGGGATCCAGGTGAAATGACCATTATGAGTAATGACATGTTTATAACAATAAAAATTTATCTTTTTGTAATAAATTTTTTATCTTTTTGTAATGGTAACGCATACTTAAATTAAAAAAAAAAGTAATATATAACTCACCACGGCTGCACATTGAGGGAAAAGCCAATCATGAGGGCAATCCACTAGAAGAAAAACATCCTCCGGAATATCTGGAACTGTAAATTTCCAATTTTACCCCACGGGTCGAAAAAGTTGATAAATAAAGAGGTCAAATGATAAAACAAACTTATATCCGTATATGCATTTGAATATCGACTTAATATTTTGAATAAAAAGGAAACAGGCAAAAAGTCATCTCAAGTATATTCAATCGCATAGGGTTTTCTAAATTGTTTTAATCTTAACTGGCATATTATCATTATTATTATTGTAATAGTATAGTTATGTAGTCAAACTTTGTACATTATTAATTAATATAGAAAAAGTAGATAAAAAACTGTTTGTGAGTTGGCTCAACTTGCCATAACTATATAGAAGAAAATATATTAATTCTTTTTGTAAAACGTAAAAACGGAGAATATAAAATTGAAAAGACTTACAAGTTCCAAGATCTCCCCATCCTCGGTCAATTATCCCCCTTTGACCAGTTTTCCTCAAGGCCTCCAAAATGATATTTGTGATTTTTGCTGAATCTTCAAGAGGCTTAAAAAAAACGATTTTTTTAAAATAAAGTGAATAAAAAATAGTTAAATAGACAATGATATCATAACACACTTTTAAAATCCATAAAAAAAATATTGAATTTCAGTTTTTATGGTTCAAGTGACGTATTAACATCAAAGATTAGTTTATTTGGCCTTACAAGTTAAACTATATTATGTCTTATGCTCCTTTAGAATAAGATTTTCATAATGATCTTGAAATACAAAAAAATAAAATAAAACATAAAAAATAAAAATTATAAATTCAATTCATACCATGCTTCCAAACCCAATATATATGGGCTTTGATCCTTTTCCAATCCATTGGATGAATTCATCCGGTGGTCGATATTTGGAACCAAGATTTAAGAAACAATAACCAACAACATCCACCAACGGGCCCCAATCTACACAAGTAGATGCACAAAAAAAAGAAAAAATAGGATAAATAATCACATTTCTCTCATAATGTAGGGGGTATTTGGATGTGAGATATTGTAAAATTCAAATCATACAATCAACTTTATAAAACATGTTGAAATTTTAGAAAATAAAGATATACTTAGGGAATTACTATACAAAAATAAAATTACCATAAATGACATTTTTGTGAAAAAAAGAAAGAGGTGTCTTAGCAAATGAAAGTAAAGTCTCCAAAATTTAGGTTAAAAGGTTGGGTAAATAAAACATAATTAGTTATGTTGCAAGAGTTATAATGATCAAAATACATAAACTTGACACTTATATAATTAAAGCAACAATATGTTTATCCAAAGATTACAAACAACAAGTTGATTTAATGACTCTTTATTTATTTGAGTATGATAAGCAATGAAGCAAATAAAAATTAGTGTATGGTAAACAAAAATATTTTATTTTGAAAAATCTGTCATCATTGTAACAATAGAGTTCTGTCATTCATATTTAAAAGATTAAACTATTTTAAACAATTCAAGACAAAAAAAAGTGGTTGCTTTTCTACCTAACCCAACCTGTTTTGACACATTAAAAAGTACCCGTTTGACACATATTAAAAAGTACCCATTTTGATCATAACGGGTTACCAAACCAGTCTGACCCACCCGTTTTGCCACCTATACTACATTCATGATAAACTATTCTTACCACTTGGTTTAGAAACAACATGTGGGCTCCACATATAGCCAATTGGAAAATGAGATATTGAACCGCGGTACATGCTAAAATACGCAATCGGTGCAAGATTTAATTTTTTTCTGAAATCATTTATATATCCTCTTATGCCCCACCATATCAAAAGATCTACAACTATATATGACAGCTGGAGATTGAAAAAAAAATAATCACAAATTTATTATTAAAAAAAATAACTAAAAAATAAGTAGATTACTATGTTGGCCCCTGTGACTTTGCTCATTTAACTTTTTCAACCAAAAAAGAAATCTTCCAACATTTCAACCCCTGACGTTTGAATTTTGAAATCATTTAGGCCCATGACACTAACTCTGTCACGAGTTAAAATGGTTAAAAATTTGCAAATGTCAGGGGCTGAAATGGTTACAAATTCAAACGTTACGAGTGGGATGAAAAGGTTAATTGAGCTAAACCACAAGGGCCAAAATAGTAATTTACTCTTAAAAATAATTAATTATTGCAAAAATTCATGTATAAAAATTTACCCAATAACCAGCACTTTGAGGAACACGCGCCAATGGAGAAGGAAACTCAGACGTCGGCCTGCCTATACAAAAGAGACGTAAGAAGTAATATCATACCGTTATAATGTTATTTTAATAGTACAATGATCCTGCATAAATTGTAATTGTGATTAATTTAATCTATAAATCCAAAAAAACTATTATTTAATTGATTTAATGTGTAGATATAATACTATAGAGTTCAAAAGACATGCAATAACCAATTTTATTGTCAACATATTTAGTCAAAATGTTGGAGATTAAAAAGTCAAAACTCACGTCCAAGGCATCGTGAAAAACATTTGAAGAGGTACACCAAGAGCTTCCGCCACGTGTGCATGCCCTAATAAAAAACAAAATTATTAAACATAAACTTTAACACGTTATAAAGTATAAACTTTTTGGCTTTTTAATAGCTTATTAAGTACAATAGTTGAATTCTTTATGAGATGGTTTTAACATCTCAACACCTAAATAAATGCTTGAAAAGATTAAGGGGATGTTTAGTTGCGCATTTGTGCATACTCAAAGTGATTATTGTTGATGAATTAGAATCAGATTAATGCAATAATAATGAGTTTTAAGTAGGGATTGTTGTGTAATTTTATATTTATCTCAATAAATAGGTTTTTACAACTTCATACGGGGTGGGAAACGGGAAGGTTGGGTGACGAGTCAACACGGGTTTGGGTCAACTGGTCAACGTCAAAACAGCTAACTTTTAGCATGGCTCGAGGCTGACCCACAAATTTTTTAATGAATTTTATATTTAATTAATTAATCTCATACATATGATGATAAAACTTATGCATTCGAATACATTTTGACCTTCAATTTGTTGACTCAATCGACCTAACAGGTTACAGGCCCGTTTACTTTTATGTAAATCTTTTAGCTTAACCCATTTAACCCGTTAATGATAAAACATAAACAAAATTAACCAATTAAAAAAAGGCGATATGAGCTGACCATATGCAGGAGGATTTGCAATAATCGCCTGCGCCCGAAACGGTTTCCCGTTTTTCAAATCTGGTTCTGTGCATGCGGGAAGAAGTGATTCAATAATCGCTTTTAATTGTTTCCTTTGTGTAGGTATTTCACCGGGTGCTGATGGAATAAAACCTTTATTCCTTGCCATATCTAAAGTTATAAAAAATATATTTATATTCTTGAGTATAACAATGCATCAAACAAGATCAATCAAACATAATTGGTTCATATTGATCACAACAGATTGGTTGAACCGAAGAAGGTGATTTTGACCTTTTTACTTATAGTATGGGTTAATTTGGGTTATATGATTTATCTCTAACATGTCAAACGAGTAACATAAGAAACAAAACAGGTAGAAAGTCGCCTATAGTGTATTTTTAATATTTTTTTAAAACAAATTCAAATTATTTGTTGAGATAATACTACTTCTGCGATTATATCAGACCACTTGCTCGCTTATAGAAAATTTAAAATTTCCAGACAAAGATTGTTGCGGGT
The DNA here is from genome assembly GCA_009936405.2 of Stevia rebaudiana. Classification (NCBI taxonomy): domain Eukaryota; kingdom Viridiplantae; phylum Streptophyta; class Magnoliopsida; order Asterales; family Asteraceae; genus Stevia; species Stevia rebaudiana. The sequence continues at coordinate 518,104 of WOUH02000002.1, forward strand.
TAATTTAATCTAACCCAACCCGGCCCGTTTTAATCCATAACTCAACCCACATATCCACCCATTTTGGACAACTAATTCTACGTAAAAAAAACCTCTTACATCCAGCCAAAATACGCGGGTCACCGCCTAACGGGTAGAAATCTACACCAGCCGCTTCTACAAAAGAACGGAAATTTGTATGTGTTGCTAGTCTAACACGATGACCAAATTCCTGCAAATAAAATACATTTTAATAAAAAGAGGAAACACGTAAGACGATAAAATAAATAATAAAAAAAATAATAATTGTTTTATTGTGTATGCCGAATGAAAATGAGAAATAATGTTCTAAAGAAGAACTTATTGTTCCATTTTCTACCATATGATAGTAATGGATCTAGAATTTCTGATAAAGGCATATGCACTATCATAATAACTTATTGCAAGACATGAGAATTACAACAATAACACCTAATTTTATTTAGGATTACAAAAACTATATTATTACAATATTAATACAATTATCTCAATAAACCAATTTACTAAGTGTATGCATCAAAAATAGATTTCGGGTCATTTCCAACCCATTAGACTAGTTCCCCTTTTAACTAAAACTTTTTATGAATTCACTTAAATTTAAAAAAAAAAAAAAAAAACCCACATTGATCCATTCATGAATGTGTCAAAATTGCCCTCTCGGACTTGAAGGTTAAGATCTTTCAACACAAATTTATTTTAGATTTAAAATATCTAAAGACGAACTTTTTTCTTGGGACAATAGAAAATTTAAAAAATAAATATTATTAGATAATGAGTGTATTTATTTAGCCAAATGTTACATGCCTGAAGTCTCTTTGACATAGCAAGAAACGGTTGAACATCTCCTCTTGTACCAACCACAAGCACCGCGATATTTAATTTTGGAATTGATTTATTAGAATCCGTAACAATATAATCCATATCCGGATGTAACCCTTCGATTTTTTGATATTCAAACAACTCAGAAGTTACGGGTGCACTTTTAGATAGATCAACTTCCACTGTACCATCACTTTGAATCTTTACAAGTTCCACAATAAGCTTTTGCTGAAAGATTTAAAAAAAATCGTATTAATAATAGTAATAAAAATGATAAAATTGAACTCGCTAATGATTAAGCTTAAGCATAGATATAAACTCATAAATGTTTAAAAAAAGATATTTTTTATTTAATTAAATTAAAAATAGGTGAATTTTGAAAATACCTTTTCACGTTCTGACAATCGATCTAATTTAAGTTCGTGTTTTGGAATCCATGATGGTGACCACCATTTTTCAGTCATGGATCTACAATAAACAGCTTCCTTATCTTCAGGAAATAATTTTCTGCGTACGGTTGCAGGTGCTGTAACACTATGATTCAAAGCTTCAAAAAAGAAACAAAAGTTAAAATTCAGAACAAAAAATCAAATAAATATACATATTATGATAACAAATATATACATACAATTTGCCTAAAATAAATGAATTAAGGTGAAACTACTTGTTATTTGATCTTGAAAGAAGGCTAGTTTAGGAACATTTAGTTAATGTTAATCTTGATGTTAAAACATGGAATTATATCGATTTTAGAACAAATATCACTTGTAATTTAACCCACTTTTGTAGTTATTAAAAAAAAAACAACAAAAAATTCAAGACGAGTATAGATGTTATGTTATGGAAAAATCATGCATTAGTTTAGACAATTAAATCCCAACTGATATATATAAAACAAATTTATAGAATTCTATCTGATTTCCTTTTCTTGTTAAAAGATTAGCATGACAAGTACATGCTGCAATCTCATAAAAAACATTTAGAAAACAACAAATTCAAGACCCTTTTAGACATTACCAATTATATGAGAAAATCATATAAATAATCACACTAAAATTATATTGTCAGCCATTAAACTTCGTTTTCGGTGAAAAATAAACAATGTTACTACAATAATCAAAATATAAAACACCCTAATCATGTAAGAATTTGCAGTTTTGGATAATGCAGAAAACTTGACACTCAAGGAATCAAGTATTTCGGTTAAAGAACTGGAAACTCAATTACAATTTACAGGTAAGCATGATTATCATCAATTTGAAATTCTGAACGATAGGAACAAAACATACCACATTATTCAGTGAAAATCAGATTCTAGTATCAATACTAAAGCCTGCAAATGATCATTTTACAATCAATAAGATTCAAAATGCAATCTTTTTAGCATTTTTTGATTCGGAAACACATGCAACATACCTAAATATGCAATTGTAGTACAACAACTGACTCAAAATTCTGTGATTTGACAACTTTAAGCTTTAAAACAACTAATCAAAACTATATTTTGTTTGTTAAGATTGAGATAACTAACTAACCCTTTCGATGATGAGGTGGAGCACTTGAACTCAATTCTTTTGCTTTTGATATCTCTTTTGGTGATGAAAAATCTTGATTTGAAGTGCTAGCAGTAAAAGATTCTTCATTTGTAACTTCATTAGTTAATCGATCATCAATTGCATCATTATCCATATCATTTGATAAACTTCAAGAACAACCCAAACTTTAACTTGAAAAATAACAAACTAGCAACTATAAATCCTTGAATTCTTGGATCGTACGAGGTAAATCAAGAAAACCCCACCAAAACCCTTGAAGCAAATCGAAATCCCACTTGACCTAATTCATGAAATCGGTACTTTTTATACCTAACTTCTTGAATTTCACAAAAGTTAACAAAAACCCACCAAAACCCTTCAAGAAACAAGTTTTTCGAATACTATCAAACAAAAAACAGCCAATTGAATTGGGTGAAAAACACAAGAAGAACAAGACAACCTTAATTCAAAAAAACCCAAATAGAGAATCCCTGTTTTTTCAAGATTTTTCGTTCACATGTATCCAATGAACGTGCAACACTCAGATATTTAGTAATTATCGAACAAATTTGCAGACGAAAAACAGAAGACCTGAAGATATAAACACAAGAAAACTATATGAATTGACCACTACTCCGTCAATTAAGGTAAAGATTATTATTAGATTTACGGAACAAAAATAAAATAATAAAATAATTGAAAAAAAGACGACGACTAGAAGACTCTACAAGCATGAAGCTTGATGACAATCTTGAAGCATAAAGTTTGAAAATCTCTTGATGGATTTGCAGAAGATGAACCTAAAGAATGTTATAAATCATCAAAAGATTATATGAAAGCTTTGATTGATAGTTGGGTATAGGAAATATTATCATTCTGTTTCCTGTGAATATCGAGTAACATGTGACTGAAGCTGAGGTTGGTTGGTGGTGTTTTATGTAAATTTGACCATATTATTGTTCTCTGTTGGGATGAACTGTATATCTACCTTTTGTTTATTTTCTGTTTTTCTTTTATTTTTCGGTGTTCCACAAATTTTTTGTTTAGTCTTACCTACTTTAGTCAATTATTCGTTTCTTAAAACTGGAATGGTTTTATAGTTTTGTTTGTTATAACTAGTTTCGTAACTACACTAAATATGGTTGAATGTATTAATGTGCTTAGTATTCTTTTTAAAATATATATTTTCTTGATATTTACCAAACATTAATTTATTTTTGTTTTAACAGCAAATTAATTTAGTCCAACAATTATATCAAATATACTCTTACAATGATTGAACCCTTAATCTTCTTTGTAACATATATCTAAAGTGTTTAGTAAGGGATCTTTATGTTCTAGATAGCCAGTCTTTACTTCTATCAAATGAGCTATTCTAACATTAACATCAAACATTTATTTTCAAATTATGATTTGACAAGTAGTACATCGATCATGTAGGTGTCACTTGCCACTTATAACTATATTATAGAACACTTGATACACTTTCTGAACATATTAGTACATTATACAATGATTATGCATTATGTAACTTTGAAACATTTGATTCATAACTATCTGGTGTTTAAATTTGACTTTTATCTTTTTTAAAAAAAACCACTAAACTATTGTTTCTTGCAAGGCCTCGATTGACCAACCCATCTTGAAATTGTGTTCTAGTTAAGTTTGAATGTAGTCATTTTGCAAAGGATTCGTGTAGTTCACGAGTGTGCATTAAAAATAAACATAACAACGTAATCATATCTAAATTAAGATACAAATAAATTAATTTTTTTAACATTTATAAAAATAGAAAAAATATAGTACAATTTACAAATCTCTAAACATTTTTTTAATTTGATATTCAATATTTATTTACTTTAAAACACTTTTTTGTTCGTATATACATTTATCTTTCATACTTTTCTTTTGGATATACTTATCATGTTTCATTCATGATTTGACTATGCAAATTTTAACTGTATGGTCTTTCATATTTAGATCAAGATTGTCAAACATAGTTAGTTATATGTATTCAAGTCATTATCTATAATCTTCTTGTTGAGAACAAATGTTTAAATATATGAAATAAAAAAGAATACAAAAACAATATTATTGGACCATAGCATTTATATAAACAATTGACTTTTGAAAAGATGATATGTAAATTACATTATTAATTGTGCCGATTTTATAACAAATGACGTTTGACAAATGAAGAAGTACAAAATAATAACAATAACGGACTATAGTAGTGAATGCATGATCCAGGCGGTAAATATTCTATATATACAAAATAGAAGTGAATGATAGGCATACATAGATTTTAATAAAATTATTTTTTATGCAATAAACTAATAATATGATAATGTTGTCAAAAATAAAACCAGGTGAAATAATGAAAGCATTTATGAGGCACCTCAGGCTCCAACAAGCCGATCACACGTTATTAATACTAATAAACTGTTTACAAACTTGGTCCCACAAAATTCATTTGATATAAAGCTCATTGTCACATAAAACTTACTAACCGTTCATTCTAAACCACCACATGGTTCCAAATATTAAAAAAAAAATGATTTACATTCAAAATACATATTCAAGTATGAATCTTAACCCAACACGTTGTGTTTACACTTTGTAAATCTTCGTTCGTTCTAAAACATTCGTGCCTGATCTCACTCACCTTTGGTTCTACCTGTGACTTGCAACAACCCATTAAAAACACTCATTAGTTAATAAGAACTAAGTAAGTTTACACATTTGGCCATTTATCCAGTACATGGCCTTGTTTTTTTTTAAATGGGTTTTTTGACATGAGTTGATGGATTTTGGTTAAGATTTGAATTTCATTAGTTTTTTGGGGGAATCCGTAAATGGCATTTATGGAGCATGCAGACCTGTCACTATCAGGTACAAAGTAATGTGAGCTGGCAAGATAAAGGAAAACTTCGAATATGCCATTTACGTAGCATGCGACGTGTCAAATGTTTACCTACATAATGGTACCGTGAGAGAGCATGCTCCGTAAATGTCATTTACGAAGCTTTCTTTTATTTTGCCAAAAGTTATTACTTTGTACCTGAAAGTGACACGTTTGCATGCTCCGTAAAATGTCATTCACAGCCTCTAGAAAACAAATGAAATTCAAATATTACCAAAAAGCCATCAACCCATGTAAAAAACCCGACTTAAAAAGAAACTTCGGTAAACTGTGTTGAATTGTATACATGAATAAAAAACCTGTTTTATTAGTATGTTTAACCCGAATAGAAATCGTTTAGAAATCGCTTTGAAAACTAGTTTAGACCTTTTTTTTTGAACAACCAAACAAGATTTCATATAACAAAACTAGCAAGATGCTAGGTTACTGAAGAAACAGGAAACTAATGTATTGATGATAAAAGCTTTCTATTTCACTTAATATGATATCACAATACAATCAATATCCGAATTCTAGACGTTTTTTATTCTCGCAGAATTCTCCTCTAGTCTCTATAAGTGAGTTCCCCATTTATAGTTAGTTTGAGTGGGATCTATTGATGAGGAAGGCATGTCAACGGTTGGGTCCCATTGATGAGTAATGCATATCAACAGTCGGGTCCCCTTGATGAGTAAGGCATATCAACGGGCCGGATATACTTTTCTTTTATGCGCCAGGTCGGGTCAGTTCACTTTGAGGTTTCCCGAGTGGATTTTATCTGTTTTACTTACTATCCTCTATAATAATATAAAGACTCACTCATATAATTTGTAGAGAGCCTAATGTGAATGCTCTTAAACCTGCAAAATTAGATATATTAATTCTAAGATAAGTTTTCAATGAATAGTATACAATGTTTTTCAAACATAGTTTGCAAAATATATAAGTTTGCAAATTTGGATGGAGGATATATGATGAAACTACCTTTATTGTTAAATAGTTGACCCAACATGCGTTGTTGCGGGCAACACAACCGCATGTTACTATGAGCGTATGGTCGTTTTACATCAATTTGCATTGTAGACAAACACCTTTTTGAAAAAAAAAACATAAAGAAGAAACACACGCACAGAGGATGGATCGATAAAGAAAAAAAAAAAAAAAGCAAAAACAACACATGCTCAATAAAGAGTAACATTGGTGGGTGGTGGGAAACATAGAGCTTTATTGTGGTGGTACATGCCACCACTCCACCTGGCCTCATCTTTTGTTAAAAACTCGTTCAAAAACGCATACAACAAAATCTAAAAAACACAAAAAAATATGTAAGAATCGACCAGTTTTACTCTAGGGTGAGTAACACTTTTTTAATATCCATAACATGAAAACGGTTTAGTATATTATTAGTAAACTTTGTTATAGACTCATGTATTATACAGTTTTCGAATAAAAATTATATAATTTTAAAATTATCAAAGGAAATTTGTCTCAATGGTATACCATAAGGTAGTGTTTGGTATGCATGAATGAAGGCGGGAATGAAATGAGTCATTACGTTGGAATAAAGTAAAACATGTTTGGTTACAATTAGGAATGGAATGTACCATTACATAAGGAATGTGATTCATTCTCTTTTAATGAATTTCATTTCTTGGGGGAGGGGTTTTTTTTTCATTCCTTTCTTTTTTAAGGAATGACCCGATCAATGATCCAACCATGACTCGACCCACTATTTGACCCATGATCAAAACCATGACCCAACTCATTACCCAACCCATGACCCGACCCATTACCCAACTCATGACCCGACCAATAACCCGACTCATGACTTGAACCATTACGAGACCCATAATCCAAACCATTACCCGACCCATGACTCGAACCATAACCCGACCTATGACCTAAACTATGACCCAATCCATGAATTGAACCATAACCCGACCCATTACCCAACCCATGATCTAAAGTCCAAACCTAATCCTACCAATGACTCAAACCATAACCCGACCCATGATCCAAACAATGACCTGACCCATGACTTGAATCATAACTTGACCCATTACCCAACCCATAATCCAACTAGACAGATATATTATTTTTACGTGTGATTAACTGAAATCCAACTAGATAGATACTTTTGATCTACTTTAGGTTAAATTTTATATTCCTTCAACTTAATAACCTTAATAATCTATTAATACAATATGATAGACTTATAGCAGAGGTCTAAAGTTAGTATTTTCAAGTTACGAACCGTAATAGATATCATATAAATATATCATCAGTACCCGCCATCAATTATCAAACACAAACCCTAGTTTCAATTCAACCTTTGAATGACGGCAGAGGATATCACATACGGAATTTTGTCAAGATTGCCGATCAAACCTTTGATCCGTTTCCAGTGTGTATCCAAATCATGGTTGAAATTCATCAACGATCCTTACCTCCAAACCATTCATGTCAAAGAAGAACCCAAGCCAATGATGTTCCAACGAATTACTCCATCTGTTGGTACCGAGAAGACGATCAAAATCAGTTTTTTGCATGGTGAGCCACTGCAAAAAGAACATGTTTTGGAGTTGTGTTATAAGGGTCCGTACGAAGCGTGTGCGTTTAAAGG